>KV742858.1:0-34447 GCA_000468175.2 Phytophthora cryptogea
CCCAACAGCATCGAAGTCGCGTATCATGCACGCACATGCGTTGAGTCCTTTAGACTCCCAGACGATGTTTGAGGCGACATATTCCGGCAAGCTGCTGGCAATGCCAGTGGCATGTGCTTCGTATCATTCGTGAGTATTGTATGTCATCCATGTGGACTGGAAGTGCTTGCTTCACACGAAACCCATGACAGCCACCTTTCAGTCCATCGAAAACGACATTACAACTCATCCTACGGCATCTGTCGAGACGGACCAAATTTCTCCAGCGGCGACCTGTGTGTTCGAACTGCTCAACTCGAAAGTGTCCAGATACCAACGAGATCGCCGTAGTGGTCTCGCTACATGTACAGTAGTCTAGAGTTGCTCCGATGACAGGGTCCACTCCTTGGCGAGGTGCAGTACATGTACCACCGACACTTTGGTGGTAATGTTGCCCACGTAGCACAGTTTATAAAGAGGTCCAACACCAGCCTGGCTCACTTAATGACGACCAACATCGGTGGTCGAGTTTCCACATCGTCGCTAGGACATGCGCATACGTGAAGCTCGCCAAGACGCGCCTCGGTACAAAACTAACTTTGTACTCACTGATGGTGATGGCGCCACGCGAACGTGAAAGTATAGTCGACGCCTGCATTCGCACGTTTGTTAATCAAGTCCTGTCTGCCAGCAATGCCAAGGTGAAAGGCACGTACCATTGTGCTCGAGGAAGAAGAAGCAATACGGGATGAACATGATCAGTTTGGCCTGGATGTCATCGGCGGCGGTCTCCAGCACAAAGGCCACTTGGTGCAGCACGGAGAAGTGCAGGCGGCGATGAAGCAAAAAGACAAACGCAGTCAATGATACGATCTCCATCGACACGAAGACCAACAAATTCATTTGCATGCGTCTAAGGTCGTGTGGCGTCGCGTTCGCCAAGGACGGGTAGAAGACAGCGTTGGGCAGGCGAGCTGGAAGACTCCGTAAATGACTGGGATGATTAACTTCACGTACTCTACGAGGAGGAAGTACTCTGTCATCGATAGCGTTTCCAGTCGAGATATTTCATCGGTGGGTGGTAGAAGATTAGTTATACGGTCAGCCAAAACAGAGCGCGAAAATGACTTTGCAGTTGAGTGGTGTGATCGAGTACTCGATCGCTTCGCAAGCTTTAGACTTGAGGATAGGCGACGAGTCGTGGGAAGAAAGATGAGAGATTGTCGACGGATAGATATCCAGAGGGAGGAAGTTGACTTGATCACCTCAAACGCTGACAGTGGTGTGGACCCATAGCTATCGGTACAATTGTACTGAGTGAGACCTGCGTACTTCGGCATCAATTGTACCTGAGGGCGTCGAACTATTCGACGCACGCTGATCAAAGAACCGCTCGAGTCAATCAATGAAAGCCCAACTGTCGTTCATATCATGACATGCTGCCCTTGCAAGCAGGCAGTCAAGTACAACACGTGAAACAATTCTGTGCTAAAGACCACCACTTCGGGTAAGCGTGCTCTCCAGCGCTCATCAACGCTGGCACCACCTTTGCTGTGACGAAGAGCGTATGCCATAATGTAGCGCATGATCACTTTCAGCGCGAACAGAACCACAAGAAACGTGAGCTGTTGGGTCCCGCGTTATACGCGGAATGCTGCATTGAAGGCGGGGTAGACAAACACGATGATCGTCTCCACTACAAGAACACTCTTGAAAATTCGAGCGTGCGCCGTCAGCTGCGGAGTGGTGGCTACTGCTCGCCGACCCACGACAGCAATGAAAACACCGAAAAACAGACATGTGAACATACCAGTGGTAACCACGCAGGCAAAAGGGATCGGAAATACCCACACGTCACTAACCCCGACGAGAGCTCCGAAATATGCACCCGTTGAACGCAGCGTGACAATGGCGACTTGTGTCCGTGAGACCTTGAGAGGGGCTAGAAAGATGACGCCTTGCTGGATGTAGCTCATCGTGAGTGTCACGAAAATGACGGCGGACCTAGCAAACCATCGATAATTTGCTTTCCACCCTGCTGCAGGTGCATCGAGAGGTACCAATTCTTGTAACAACACAAACGCCAAAACTGGCACTGGCGTCAAAATGCAGACTGCTAGAACCCTGGCAAGCGACGCTGAATGGACGTAGCGCTGTAGAGCTCGAGCTCTTCGACTGGTGTAGGCACCTTGTTGGCTTACTTGTACTTGCCCCCAGAGAGAGTATATGTTTTGACCAGCGAAATAGATACCGAGCTGTAGAGATGGCAACGCTGAAAGGAACCCTAGTGGTTGCCTGGACGCTTCTTGAGTCACTTGGTGCAATGGTCGACATCCTCAATTTCTTAGATGGTTGCAGAACTGCAAGTGTGGTCTCAGTCATGTCCACATTCACATCGAAGCATAGTTACAAATAGCCACAAGTGTTCTGATCATTGTACGTGAGCCACTTAAATCGATGGAGCAAAACCATATCCGTAGAACCATTTTTGTAAAAACTAAAATACAACTTCACTTGGGCACCTTAAAATCGACCAGCAACAGTGAAAGGTCTAAACATTACTGTTGGTACCAGTAGCTGGGACGAATGGCAGAAGCTGAGTACACACAATACCGTTTGTTGCGTTAAGAAATTGACCAGCAACGTTTGACAAAATGTTCTCATGTGTGTATTTCTTTAAAAGGCGCAATGCTATGGACTTTGGATATTTGTGGAAGTGGGAAGACGACAAGTTCCATCGGAGAAGCGGCGCGAGAAGATTGCGATCGAAGTATTGTGTCCACATGTATAGCAAGAAGTCTACGTACGGTAGTAAACTCAACAGTACTTTATCCTCAGCATTCCGCAAAACATGAAAGACTGGATAACCTTCTCGACCGAAGTTTTAATCATTGCGAGTTCAGGTAAATTGGAAGCAGTAATCGACACCGTTATTCTTGAGAAAGAAGAAGAAAAAACAGAACGGAATGAACATCGCCAATTTTGCTTGGATGTCGTCGGCCGCCAGTTGGTGCAGCACGGAGAAGCGCAAACGTCGACGTAGCAGGTCGTCAATGAAATGATTTTCATCGCCACGAAGACAGCCATGTTAACCTGCATTCGAGAAAGGTATTGTTGTGTGGCATTTGCGATAGCCGGATAATATACTGCTTTGGGTAGGTGCGCTACCAGAAACTAGAAGATGCCGTACATGGCTGGGATAATACACTTGACGTACTCGACCAGAATGCAATACTCAAGGTTTCAAGACGTGCCATTTCTGCGCTGACTTCATCCGTCGTAAGTCGAAGAATTGGTTGTGAAGCCGAATTTTTGCTACGGTCGCTGTGAGAAACTTGCGATGAGTCAGAGTGGAGATCTACCTGATGTTCGGGAGCTTGATCGTTTTGCTAGTTTGAGCTGGGCGACAGTGGCGGAAATCGCAAGATTAAGCCTTCGACTGGTCGAAAGTCTTTGAAGTGAGGATTGCTGGTTTAGTCGTGCTGCCGTCGTGAAATCAATGGTTGCTCGCCTGGGTGGTGATGTTTTAGGCGCCAGCTTCCGAATAGTATGCGACCTACGAAGGGGTAGTGTTGGTCTCGATGTCGGCTTAGTATTTTCCATTGGCCCAGGCACTTTAAACGACGGTCCTGGCATCGGCACAACCGCTCTAAGCGATCGAGAGGAAGAAAGTTTAGGCTTCGACGCTGGCACCATGGTTCTGATAGATTGAGTCGCAGCCAACGGCGGCCTTGCTACCAGCACTAATTCTCGGAGTGAGTGATAGGCGGATCCAGCGCTCTCGCGGTGACTTTGGGCAGCGGCCTTCGAACCAACATCATCTTTGGACGTTTTAGCAACCAGCGAGCACTGACCGAGCTGATTGCGTGGAACAGCGAGATACCAATTGTGAACCATATCGTAATATGTTGGCTTTGCAGGCACGCCGTCAGATAAAGAACATGGAACAGCTCGGTGCTAAATACAATGAGTTCAGGAAGACGTGCTCTCCAGCGTTCCTCGTTCCCTACGTCTTCTTTGGCTTGACAAACGGCGTATTCCATGACAAATCGCATTATCATGCGGAGCAAGAAGAGTACCACCAAAAAATCAAATTGCTGAGCACCATGCAAAACTCGAAATGCAGCATTGAAAGCTGGATACACGACGATCCCACCCCAGAACCCTCTTCAAAATTCGAGCGTGTGTCATTAGGTGATTGTTCTCCGCCCGACAACAACAACGAAAATACCGAAAAACAAACACTGGCTGTGAGCACGCAGAGAAAAGGAATCGGGAAGACCCAAGCATCACTAACGCCAACAAGCACTCCAAAGTAAGCCCCTGTTGGACAAAGAATTACAACCAGCGTCTGCTTCCGCGAGACTTTCAGGGGTGCGAGAAAGATAACACCTTGCTGGATGTAGCTTAGTGTTAGCACCATGAAAATGATGGCAGCTCGAACGAACCATCGGTAGTTAGCCTTCCAGCCTGCTGGGTGCCTCAAGAGGTACAAGTTCTTGCACCACCACAAATACTAGAGTTGGTAGCGGCGTCACAACACATGCAGCAAGTGCTCGTGCGAATTGTGTTGAATATACATAGCGATCGAGTGCCCTCGCCCGTCGACTCGTGTATGTTCCGTGATTGCCGACTTGAACTCGTTGCCAAATAGACCACAGTTGGCTGTAGATCGTCAAAATGCACCTCCACGCAGTGGCAAGTACACCCACTTTGAGCTGAGTGGTTACCTTTATATCATTGAGCGATGGCGCCAGCATGCTAAATTCTCGAATGCGAAAAGTTCGCCTTCTCAGGGAAATGAAGATGCCTACCAGCAAATATAACTCGACTACTACTACGTACAGTATGGTGAACTTGAGCTGGTAACTCACAATAGATTGATACAGCGTGATCTGGCGTATTTGAGTCTCGTCAGCATTTTTTGCTATTATTTCTTCCACATCAGACGGCTCGCGAAAAGCGTTTACCATACAATACAATACAAAGTCAATCGTGTTCGCAATATCACTTCAAATAACTGATCACTATTCAGATTGTTATCCCACACTAGCGTACGAACTATCGTTCGTGTTGGAATTGCTACGAATACAAACGCAGCCATGAATGCCAACAATGCGTTGAACCGAAAGCAATTCTCTATGACCTATATCTTATCAATGTGGCCTGCTCCGCCTTCTGTTCTCGTAAATGATGTAGTTTTCCAACTTAAGTTCGGCGGATCCATGTGAACAGAAAACTAAAATCCACACCTTCAGAACGAATCAAATAACAGTAAGCATCGTTTTTTCGTCTACAGTTATTAAATAACAACTGTACGTACCATTGTGCTCGAGGAAGAAGAAGAAGCAGTACGGAATAAACATCGCGAGCTTTGCTTGGACGTCAGCTACAGCTGTCTCCAACACGAAAGCGAGCTGGTGCATTGTCGGCGTAAAATTTCGTCGCACACAATCATCGATAGTATCTGAATAACGACATAAACCCCAACGTTCAACTGGGCTTCGTGTAGCTCATGCGATGTTGCCCTTCCAAATATCGGGTAGTATACTTCGCTTGGTAGGAAGGATAATACCGCTGTATAGATTCCGATCATCAATGGAATTATGCAAGAGACATATTCGACGAGAATGAAATACTCTGTCATCGACAGAGTTTGGAATCGTGTAAGCTCGTCGGCGAGGTCTTGGTTACTCCGCAGGTCGGACCCTATTCTCTCGGTAGGCTCTGCACGTTGCGATATAACACATCTGATCGGCGAGATGACTTGGAATTATGGGAATGCCGCGACGATCAAGACTGAGAGCTTAATGTTAGAGGCACTTGCAATGATTCTGCTAGCGACCCGACTAGCTTTGTCAGATATGCCTGTCAGCTTAAGCGAAAGCGTGGATACGGATGGTCCAGTCATAGGTACCACAGCGGAAAGTGAGTGCCTCGCTGACAAGTTGCTGCACGTTGGTGGATTTAGAATAAGTGTCGTAGATGGACGACATACTAGCCGATGCACACCAAACGCTGAATTGAAAATGTCGATAGACGCCAGCGTAGCAGCAGTCCAAACTGAAATCTGTGGACCTTGCAAGCACGTCATGAGGTAGACCAAGTGAAAGAGATCTGTCGTGAACACCACAAGTTCTGGCAGTCGGGAGCGCAACCAAAGCCTATATTCTCCATCTTTGCTGGAGCAGCAGGCAGCAACCATCACAACGCGCAGGGTCACCTTAAGCACATAAAGTACCAGTATAAAAGCAACTTGCCAGTCACCCTGAAGTGCGTAAAAGGCGGCACTGAACGCTGGGTACACGAAGCACATTGCGCCTTCGACTGCCGAGACGTTGTAAAACACTCGTAGTTGCGTCAAGAGCTGCGGCGTTGTCGTCAGTGTTTGCCCCCCAAGTACCACCACCACACAGACCACAAACACGACACCAAAGACGCCGCCCGTGAGCTCGAAGACGAACGGGATGGGGAAGACCCAGACGGCCATGATTGTCAGCAATACGATAAAGTAGCTGCTGACACACATCCAGACTATGGACAGCGCCTGTCCGAGCGTGACATTCAGTGCCGTGGCGAAGCTCGAAGCCTGTTGGAGACAGCTGAGCGTGAGCAGACCGAAGACGAAGACGTAGCGCACGATCCAGCCCGAGTTGCGTCTCCAGCCGTCGCTCGGCGGGCTGAGCGGCAGCAGCTCCATTGCCACCACGAAGCCTAGCACAGGCAGCGGCGTGAGTAGACACACAGTCAGCACTCTGATACGCGACGCCGTGTGGCAATAGCGCTCCAGTGCACGCGCTCTTCGTGCCTTCGAACAGGAACATGCAGTTCGTCTACCGCCATCTGCAATACAAAAGCTGGTCGTTTGTTACGAACGAGTATGACGGAACTACCAGACAGATCAGCTTATAAGTAGCAACAGAACAGGGCGGAAAATAGTACTTGTCCTTGGCGCGAGAATGATGGTCCACTTCAACGTAGCCATTATCCGCCAATCACAAACGCCACTCTCCAAATTTCCGCATCATTTCCGCATTGGATTAACGAGCACAATGGGCGAGTGGGCGATGTGGCAGATGGTGGACTCGCTGTACCCGACGGGGGGCTTTGCGCACTCGCTGGGGCTGGAGGCCGCCGCCCAGGAGGGACTCGTGACCGCCGCGACGCTGCGCGAGTTCCTGTCGGCGTCGCTGCACCAGAGCGCCAACTTCGCGCTGCCGCTCGTGTTCTCGGCGCATCAAACACTGGAATCAGATACGGAGTTCGTAGAATCAGTTCTGAGTCTCAATGCCCGGGCCGCCGCGCTGTACTCGAACCACGTCGCGCGCAAGGCGTCGCTGGCGCAGGGTGCGGCGCTGCTGAGGCTGGCGCTGTCCACGTATGCTCCGAGCTTCCCACGCTTCCATACGTTGCTGACGCTGCGCAAGGAGGCCAAGAAGAGGGAGCAGGGCGGCGTGCACCACGCCGTGCTCTTTGGCGTCGTGTGCGCGCTGCTGGACGTGAGCACGGAGGCGGCGCAGCGCATGTACCTATTCGTGACGACGCGCGACGTGCTGAGCGCCGCCACGAGACTCAACTTGGTGGGGCCATTGCAGGCTGCAAAGCTGCAGTTCGAGACGGCGCCGCTGCTGGAGAAAGTGTTCGAAGCCAAGAAGAACAGACCCGTGGAGGACTCGTACTCGTCGGCGCCTGTGCTGGATCTCGTGCAGGCCATGCACGATCAGCTGTACACGCGCATCTTCAACAGTTAAAATGGGGAGAGGAGGTGCGGTACCGTGGCGGGGTAACATTGTTATGTACGTTGTGAAGGTGGGTCATGCAGACAGTTCAATATGATAGTGCAAACATACTGCAGTGGACGAGCTGGTGAGTATTGCCTTCCTTGTGCTGCTCTTGTGGTACCACAGATATAAGCGATTTAACACGAAAGGTCGGGGACACTGAAGCGACGGATCCTGCATTTAACTAGCGCGGCCCGAGAAGAACGATGGAAGGCGAAGAGCTCGGAGATGGCGGCGTCTTGACCGATGGCGCCCAAGAACAGCAGGAGGACGAACAGGACACAGAGCAGGAAGCAACTGACTACGCGACGTCGGAGTTGGTGCGACCGCTGGGCAACTGGGAGATTTCCAGAGATCACCTTGTATTCGCTGGCATGTGCGGACTGGATACAGGCAAACGTCACATTCTCCATGTTTTGGACCCAATGCGCGGGACGGAGCGTGGCAGTGTGCTACTGATTGCGGCGGGCAACACCGTCCAGCAACTAACCATGACTCCAAATGTTGCTGCTGCGCCGGGTGCAAATGTCCAGCATCGGCGTTATGTATTCGGCTTTGGCGGTAGTGGTATCGGAAGTCTTGCTGTTCATCCGTCTGGGGAGTTCTTTGCTGTAGGAGAAAAGGGCGTGAAACCTAACATCTCGGTCTACCGCTACCCGCAAATAACTGTATCTCACGTGCTGCGGAATGGTACGGAGCGAGCGTATGCAAGCGTGGAATTCAGCAAGGATGGCGAGACCTTGGCATCCGTGGGGAGTGCCCCAGACTTTCTGTTGACCGTTTGGAACTGGCGGGAAGAGCAAACTGTATTGCGATGCAAGGCCTTCGGACAGGACGTTTTCAGTGTTAGGTTCGCTCCCACGGATAGTGGGTTTCTCGCAACTAGCGGCGTCGGGCATATTCGACTTTGGAAAATGGCAGCGACTTTCACTGGTCTAAAACTCCAAGGTGATATAGGAAAGTTCGGTAAAAGTGAACTCAGTGACATCGAGGCATTTTGCGTTTTACCTGACAAGAAAGTATTGAGTGGGACAGAGCGCGGTGTACTACTGCTCTGGGATGGCAACTTCATCAAATGTGAGATTATGACTTCTCGAAGGCACCTCCCTCACACTGGCACGATCAACGTTGTGGACTTTGACGAAGAGGAGGGACACATTGTGACGGCTGGTAAAGATGGATACGTTCGATTCTGGGGCTTTGATTTCATCGATTCCGCGGATATAGCTGCTGATGAGACCGTCGCGCTTGTTCCAATGAAGCGTCAAGTGCTCGTGAAGCTTCAGATGGATATCCGCGCTGTAGTGAAGGAAGGCACTGGTCGGTACCTTTTGCAAGATGGTGCCGGTGGTGTCCATTTACTCTTGTTAAAAGGCAACGATCAGCATGAGGTGACGATGGACTATGTCGCAAACGATACAGGACATGCTACTGGCGTCGCCTGCTCACCTTATGAGCATCTTGCAGCTGCGTGCGGTGATGATGGCAGCGTTCGTGCTTGGGATTATGTTTCCGGATCGTGTCTAATGGCCGTATATCCCGAACAATCTCGTCTGGATGACCACGAAGGTGCTAACAAGAGCGCTACTCTGGCAGCGGCCACCACAATCCGATGGGTGCCCAATAGTGCCGCTGTGATTACCGACCACACATCAACAAGTCGACAAGTGGCCGTCGGATTTGACGACGGACTTGTACGCATTCTCCTCATGGATGTCGATCACCGTGCTTGGGTACGCATCAACGTTTTCAAGCCGCACAGCAAACGTGTAACGTGTATGGCCTATTCGCACTCTGGTTCAGCTTTTGTGACGGCAGGTGCCGACAACACCATTTTCCTCTTCCAAGTTGTACCCAACATCAAGTCGTCCAAATTTGCAAAATATCAGTGTGAGTACGAGCCGTTTGGATTTCAACGCGTATCGGCCACAGTGATAGCAATTTGCTGGCGCGATGATGACGAGGCACTTCTTGTCACACTAGCAAATGGTCAGGTATTGGAGTTTTTCTTACCGTCTCATGGGCTACGTGGGAAAGCGGCAGGGACTACATGTACAGAGGACGGAGATGGTTCTGAAAGTGCCAATGAGACCGAGGATCTTGGAGACAGAGCTGCTCCTACCAGTGCAGCCGAGAGAGAATCCTACGAGCTTCAGTTGCCATTTCGAGAGTGGACAGTGCATCAGCGCAACCGTTTCATGAGTGTGAAGGAGCTGGAAACACTAGAATCACAATATCCTAGTATTACAACTCCTCAAACAGAGGAGAAAATCCGCAATCAGTTCCAAGTAGAAGTACGACCTGCAAATGGGGCTGCGAAGGCATGGACAGCTCTGTATACTGTAGTTCCCGAAAAAGACAAAGCCAAACCACTGAGCGGGGCGAACAAAGACCGCATCTACCTCAGCTGTCAAGCGCCGCTGAATGGAAACCTTTTTGTGGTTCAGCACGATCAAGCAACACCATTGCAAGAGTTGGCATCGGAGCCGGGAGCCCACATAACGTTTCTCGAGTTATCGGCATCTGAGCGGTTCCTCATGTGTGGACTATCAAACGGTAAATTTCAGCTACGCAGCGCTCGAAGACCTCATGCATTTATTAGCGGAGAATTTCATGACTGTGTGGCATCAAGTAGTAATGGACGACTACACCTCGCACTATCATTTGACGACTCGTATGCAGTCACAGTGGGAAGTGACGGGAATTTAAGCATTTGCCGACTTCACAGCGACAAAATTGAGGAGTCGTCGAAGTTGCTTGCTGGCAAGTTCGAGACTCTGCTGGCCGAGGCTACAATTGCGCGTGATCACGCTCGTGAGAAGCAAGAAGCTGTGATCGCAATGCAACAAAAAGCCATTCATGATACAAATGAGGATGACACTAGCAACACTGCAGGAGGAACTGCTAGCATCGATTTGAGTGACCTACCGGATTTTCACGCCGCCATGGCCTATGCCACTTACATCGAGAACAAGCTTTCACCAAGTGTTGGTGCTGCAATGGATAATGAAGAGTTTCAAGGAGTAATCCGTTTTGTCGACGACGCTAAGAGCACCGTCGGGCTATCAAATGCTGTAAATTCGATTCAGGATGGTGCTGGTTCTAACATCAAAACCGGGGTCCTCGCCGCAGCTTTCACCCAGCTCGGGGTGGCGGATATATCAAATCCACGGGAAGCGTACACAATTGAGGATGCAAAACTAAAAAGTGAGGCTGATGCACGTGCGAGATCCATGCTAAGTAAACAAGATTCGACCCGCGCTGTTTTGAGCAAAATGCGAGCTCAGCTTCTAGACCTTCAAGCTCAAGACGCTGCACTACCACCCCATAGTCGTGTCGATTCTGAAGAGTGGGAAATCGACCTTGATTTTGGGGAGTTATTGACCAGACAAGGCGATGAAGCCTGTGACGAAGTACGCAAAGAGCTTGCGTTTGCGGTAGAAAAAGAAGAGCTCTTGCTGCTGAAGATGCGCGATACCTATGTCGGCCCGCTCGCTGTAGAGCTGCTAACGCTGCGTGCGTTTGAGAGTGGTCTCAGAGTCCAATCTTTTAGAACGATGAAAATGCCAGCAACACTACAGAAGCGGCTTGCGGAGATCCACACTGCTGAGGTAGCTGCAAAGAAACAATTGCCCCCAGGGGCGAAAGCAAGCAGTGCACCGAGACGCGCGTCTGTACTAGATATCATGGAAAAAAAATTGCCACTTGATGAGGAGTTCCCGTTGAAAGAGGACGAGCGTCGCTTGATCATGAGCCACACTGAACCGGCTGTTGTTGGTAGTGGTGCAGCAGGATGGACCCCTACCATCCAGGAAACTAGCGGTTCAAAGTCAGTTCATGGGTTTGAAGCACGCAAACGGCTGCGAACCGAGCGAAAGGAAAGACTCACTCGTTGGATGAACAACAAACCAGGCGAAGATGCTGACGATCCCCGCGATGTTGTTGCTATTGCGTTTGCTCAACGCAACATGGGTGACTATAAGCTGAAAACCGCCAGAGATTATGTTGTGCCTGAGCATCAACGTGTCAACGCAGTGAAAAAGTTGCGGCAAATGGCTCTGCTCGAAGAGAGTCTGTATACAGCGCGCTTGCGTTTTAATGCCAAATTGCTGGAGCTTCGCGAGTTGAAGGTGCAGCTAATCAACGAGCTACACCACGACCAGGAACGCTTAATTGAAGTTCGTGCCGCACTTGCCGTGAAGGAAAATGAGGACGATACTTCTGCTCCTCCTGTGCCCACAAGCCTTGGAGTGGACCTTCGTGAGTGGCCTGAGCAGCGTGAGCGTGTGAGCGACGCTGATATTGAGCTTTACTTGCGAGAAAAGAAGGTCATTTCGCACTCGCAGACTCCGAACTCAGACCTGTCGTTGGCGCGCGCTGGTGGGGTTCAGAAGCACCACCATTCATCGCATCGATCGGTTGCAGCAGTTGCACGAGCAATTGAGGGGTCAGGATCGACTGCTTTGGGTGGAAGTGGAGCTTTCGTCGGAATTACTATTGGTCACTTGCATCTCCAGATGGACGATGGCACTGAGGCAACTACAGCGACTGCTGACACAGTACAAACGGCAGCAACTGCTTCATCATCTCTTGGTTTGAATGGAGGAAACTTTGATGTGGATGATGTAGCTGTGCGCGAATACTTAATGCGTCAAGAAGCCCTTGTACTGGAGCGCAAGCAGCGACGGGAAGTTGCAGCGTTTGACGCTGCTGTAGCACACCTTCGACGCGAACGACTTTCGCTCGAGGTTGGCTTCAAGCAGGCCGAGTTACGGCTGTTTACACTCTACAGCGAATTGTCGCTTCTTGAATCGTTTGAAAGCAAGGAGAATTTGTTGAGTAGCAAACTGGAGAAGAGCAAAGGAGAAAAGGCACAAATTGTGGCCGAGCTACGGGACGTACAGGACTTGCTTGCTAGCAAAAAACGCGAGCTTGACGAATGGTCCCGACAAGAGCGGTCTGTGCAAGGAGAGTTTTTAACGCTTGTGAACGGCGGAACGGGATCGGGTGTGACACCACACCCGAGCTTTGCCGCGCTGCAAAAGCTCTTCAAACGCAAGATCAAGCGTGCGAAGAAGAAGCCTGCGGGGGCAGGTGGGAAGGAGGACGGGAAAGATGGCGCTGGGCAGTCGCCTGAAAGTGCACGGGATGGCGACGAGCAGGAAGAGGAGGAAGAAGAGGAGGAGGACGAAGATGAGGATTATGATGAGGACGATGACGACGACGACGAGGAAGAAGAGGATACGTGTCCACCAGGATCCGACTTGACACTGTACGAGAAGGTGCTGGCGCTACGTGAGAAGCGTGCAGATGTGGATGACGCGATGGGAGAGCTGACCAAAGCTATCGAAGAGCTCAGAAAAGCGGGGGACCGCCAGGCCTCAAAACAACGCTCCATTGACAAGGAACTTGCAGCTACAGAACAGGACACACAGCAGTTCCAAAGTGAAAAACAGTCACGGTTCAACCAGTTAGATGTTGTCATACCGCTCAGTACGCGGCAACTACGATGCCTTGAAGCTCCTTCTCCAAACCAGCAAAGCTGGCTGCTGCCACCACAAGCTGCAGGCTGCCTCGTATTCACTACACGCGCGTTCTCAGCCTTGACTGAGCGCATCGAGTCGTTGCAAGCAGAGAACAAGCACCTTCGTCAGCAGTTCCGTGATCTTCACAAGCAGCAGAGCGTGCTAGAGCGTGAGAAGCGCTTACAACAAGAATCCATTGCACGTGCTCAGGATCGTAGTGAGCAGCTACAGCGTCTTAAGTTCGGACAGCTCGTGGACCTGGAGGTGCTGGATCGCGCATGCGACGCATCGTCGGTGGACGAGCTGCAGACTCGTGTCAAGCTGCGTGAGGTCGAAGGCGAACGTGCTCTTCGGCGCGTGAAGCAAACGCACCCGCAGCTCCAACACGCCATTCTGCAAGCAACGGAGCAGAACACAGCCCTGCTGTCACGTATCGCCGAGTTGACGGAACGTCAGGCCGAGTTAGAGCGCGAACTCAATCGCAACCAGGGAGGAGGCAGCGGCAGTAGCGGAGACCGGGACGGAGGCGGCCTTCTCAGCATGGAAGACGACGCAGCTCTAGCGGAGCGTGAGATGAAGGAGCGCAATAAGCTCGTGCGTCTAGTGAAGCTGCAGGCAAGAGAAGTAGAAGCGCTGAAGCAGGAGATCGGCTTACTGCGGGGCAAGGACGGCAAGGTGTACGCGCCCCGAGCTTGAGCAAAAACCGCTCCACTTCAACTTGCAAATCTAGGTGAGCACTCTAGGTAGAGTTTGAAAAACTATAGACGCGGTTCACTTTGCGTTTTGCTCAAGAGACCGGAAGTGGCGACCCCGCCGGACGTGGTAAGTCACGAGGCACACAGCCGAGAGAGCGAAGAAGATGGTGACACGCAGCAGGAAGCGCCAGCGCGCGCACCGCTCCGGACCCGGCGCGTTGTGGGCGCTAGAAGAGGAGGAAGACCACCTTCTGCACATGGACCCGAGCCTCATGACGGAGCGACAGCAGCTCGCGTTCCTGCTACGAACCACCGCCCACGAGGCGTCCGACGCTTCGCACTCCAGCGACGAGAATTCGCAAGACGAAGTGATGCAGTCGCCGCACCGTGCTAAGAAGCCTAAGCGGATCCTGCAGTCGGCACCTGCGACGCCGCATCGAGGCCGCGGACGCCCGCCCAAGAACAGGAAAAGCCCGCACATAGGGGACACGAAGCTGCACGTGAGGACTCAACAAGACAAGCAGGAAGACGGTGGCAAGAAGCCGCAGACGAAGCCCAGTCCCACCGGCTCGGACGACGTCGTGCATCTCGACCGGACGCGCACTTTCGGGCACGGAACGCCGCGCTGCGCCTTGTGCTGCGACTACGACACGGCGTCCGATGCGTCATTCTCGGACGCGCTGTTCCTGTGCCCCGCATGCGACCAGAAGTACCCGACGCAGCAGGCGCTCGGCCGCCGCGCGTGCATGACGTAGGAGGGCGAAACGACGTTCGAGAAGCGTTCGAGAAGGGCGAAGAGAAAAGCGCATTACATTAGCGCCGCCGACTGCAAGTGACAGAGTTGAAACATGAAGGAGTCAGCGACGCAGAAGACGAACGAAAGAGCAGCGAGCGGAGGACAAGGTGCTCCACGCTCGCCCAAGTGAGCGCCACCACTCCCCCAGTTGATATTTATTGTAGTGAGTATTTTTCAAGTGACGTTGAGGAGGACGAAGCGAGCGACGTGCACGACGAACCAGGCGACAGTAGCAGCCGTCTACAAAGGAACACAACACATTTGCCATCACTACATCGGCTCCATTTCCATCCTGTTGCTCTCCTCATGCACATCCTATTGCGCTGATGCACAGTGCGGTGCGCCGCTTCACTTTGCCCATCTCCCTGCGCTTCGTCTTTGCGCGTCTATATTTGGCCCAATCAGCGCGCAGGCCCTTATTCCGGGCATTCCGCCGACTTCCAAGCTGCGAGCATGGCGCCCGCGTTCCCGCCGGGGAAGCCCCCGTCCTACGCCAAGCTGGGGAACGAGGTGCGTGTGATCTGGGAGAGCGTCTTCTCCGCTACATGTAGATGCTAATTGTTTGTGTTTTACGCCCTGTACGGCAGCCTGATGACCACGCAGACGACGACTACGTGGCCGAGCACCGGAGAGCGCAGCAGATCGAGCGCCAGAAGCAGGACGAGAACCTGGACGAGCTGCACTCGGCCGTCAAGCGACTGGGAGACATGAGCATCAACATCAGCACGGAGCTGGACACGCAGAACAAGTAGGAGGCGCTGCAGTCGAGAGCTTCTGGTGGGTTGCATAGACTGACTCTCACTCTTTGTGTTTTGCTGCTGCTGGTGACAGGATGCTGGACGACCTGAGCGACGACACGGACAAGGCCAAGCAGGCGCTGGAGGCTGTCACGAAACAGACGCAGGAGCTCATCAAACAGTCGGGCGGCATGAAGAACTTCATTGTTATTATTGTGCTCGTGCTCATCCTGCTGCTGCTGACGTACTTGGTGATCATGACATGAGGCTGAAGTGGTGGAGAGTTGGGTAATATATTGACGCTAAAGCCGCACGCGAGGAGAGTTGTTGGGTTGGGTTCGACCTCAAACGCAACGCTGACAGGCAGGAAGACGACAGGGCTGAAGGATTTACAGGCATCCATTCAATCATATCGAATCCATACAGACAGCTATAGACATGATACGCCGAGGCCACGCTCTTCCATTGTCCATGTGCCGTCCTTCCCATAGGTGTCGAGCGTCCAGCGTGCAGCAGACCTCGATGCGGTCCTGGCCGCCGCCTCGCATCTGCACTTGGCGTCACTTTCCTTGTCGCTTCCTGTTGCTCTTTCACTGTGCAGTTTTACTTCCGCGACTCCCTCATCCATTCTCCCTTCCTACACTCCGGTGGCTATGTCATACAAACACGGCCGAGCGCTTGCTGCGTCGGGTACTTCTGGTCGCACGCCGGACACAGGAACAGCGGCGCGTCGCAGAACGGCTCCAGGTCGCAGCACAGCGCACAGAGCGGAGCTGCCGCTGCGCTGCCCAGCATCGCCACATCACTGGCACTGGACGGACTGGTCTTGTCGTGCTTCACGGGCGGCATGTCTTTCCTCTCCGTCTTGAGCGCCCGCCTGGCGGCCATCTTCTCGGCCTTTAAACTGGCCGCCACGGCCGCCGCCACCGCAGCATCTCCGGACCTGGTATTATGGCTCCTAGGCGACATCTTGCCGGCGCGGGCGAGCGGATGCAGCGGGCTGTTCTTCGGGAGCTTGATCGAGTTCTTGGGCGGTCTTCCTCGGCCGCAATAAATCACGGGAGCGTCCCCTGTCCTCGGTGACGTCTTCCCTGTCGTGCCACTTGCACCTGCGCACCACCATAAAAAAATATAAAAAAAATACTTAAATAAATCCAATAACGGGTGGTACATGCGCCACAGAACAAATAAAAAAATCCCACAGGATTTTTTCCTCTTAACGTACGGGTAGCGCGCGTCTTGCTGCGCTTAACTGGACGCCGTCGGCGTGGCTTCTCGTCGTCGTCTTCGTCTTCGTCGCTGCTGTCTCCGCTGGAGCTCTCGGAGGCGTCGTAGGGGGCCGTGGCGCGCAGCAGGAAGGCCAGTTGCTGTCTTTCGGTCATGACGCGCGGGTCCAGCGAGTCTTCGGCCGCGGCGGCGCGACGCGGACGTTTCCCTGCGAGCATGACGGGCGTATGGCGGGGGTGGGCGAGGGCTGGAGAGAGCGGCGGAGGCCGAGACGCGGCGAGGTCGCTCGGTGGACGCCAGCGCTGCCGCTCGCTTGGTGGGTCTGCACTTGGCTTGGCCGTTGCTTCTGTGAGCGGAGTACCGGTATTTGTCTGCGAAAAAAGGCGGATGGAGACGCGCCGGTCCCACTGTGGCGCAACGCTAAGTGCGATTCTATCGGAACCGATGCGTGGAATCCAGCGTTGGTGCTGTATTTTTGCGAGTTTGGTTTGCTAGTTGGTTGTGGTTTATGGTGGCGATTTACTTGTTCGCTAGGTACATGCAAAGTGGAGGTGACGCTGCAGAAGCACAGGAGGAAATGTCCATTGTGCTGCCCATTGTTGCCAGGAAAGCCGTTGCGATCGGCTCGCAGTAATCCGGCACCGGTTCTTATGTATCTCAACAGCAACTACAGTAGAGAGCGTCGTCGGCGAGAAGAGAAGCTGAGAAGCTGGGCGCAAGAGCTGCTACTGAGTCGTCCGACGACGGACGGCGAGTGTCTGCCGCCCGCTGGACATCCTATCATCCGTCAAGGCTGAGATTTCAAGCGACTACATCAACCACAATTGATCCCAACCACTTTCGGTCGGAAAAAAACACTTTTTGGTCGAGACTCGGACGAACTGGCCACTGCCAGCATTACATTAGTACGTACGGTCCGTACTAGTGCCTTGTATTCGCTTCCTTGCGGACACCTGCAACGTCCTCCATGGTTGAAGTGAGGTCGGTTCCCATTGGTCCAAATCGACCAAATTTTCACCAATCGCACGACCCGACAAGTCGCCTCGTGGCACATTCGGATCTCCCCTTCATCACCATGGATGAGTCCGCGCCGGAGGGCGCCACGGACCCCCCACGAGTCCGCGTGCCACCTCGCAGCGCCCAACAGCACAAGAAGACGCCGCACGACCCCAAGCCGCAGTCTGCGTCTTCACAGCGCAAGCAGAAGCCGCAAACAATGCGAACCAAATCGCCCAAGTCCTCGCCCCATGACGCGGCTCCTGACGCGTCCCTGGGCGATTTCCGAGACACCCCGTGGTTCCAAGCGGGAGAGGGAGATCTGGTGTTCGCCCAGTGGCTTTTGGGGCGCTGCAACGGCGTGGGGGACGCCGCTACGCCGCAATCTTTAGATGCCTGTAAAAGGATGTTTGATCTGTTTAAAACGCAGCAGAAACTACGTCAGGAACTGGCATTAGGCTCTAAAAGGGAGGTCGCCAGTGTTGAGGAGGAGGAGGGAGAAGAAGAGACGCAGGAAGAGTACGAGGAGGAGGCTTTGTGGTCTGTACAGGAGATTGTGGAGCAGGTGGGAGACGTGCTGCGTGTGTCGAGGCTGGACCTGATGAAGAAGGAGAGGGAGGCGCAGAAGACCAATGCAAAGATGGAAGGAGCGATGGAGAGGATCGTGGTGACAGAGGTGGTGGAGAATGCGACGGAGCTCATTCTGAGCCGAGCGACAAATGAGCACGAGCCGCTCTTGCGACGATGGGTGGAGATCTTGAGGGAGGAAAAGGCGGAGACGGAAGAAAAGGCGCCGGAGGTGAGTCCGGAAGTTGATGGAGAGGTCGATGAAGAGACTACAGCCACCCAGATGAAGAGCAAAAAGAAGGAGAAGAAGGAAAAGAAGATGAGAATGAAGAAGAACAAGTCCAAAGCAGCTGAGGACACGGCGTGTGAACAGGTCGAGTCCTTCTTAACGTTCTTGACGGAATCAGCGCAAACGCAGACACAGATGGAAGCCTCCGTGGTGGTGGCACCCTCAGACGCAGGGCAATTGTGGACAACAGAGCTGCAGAGAATTGTGGAGCTTTCGAGTATTGAGCCGGAGGAGGAGACGCACCGGTTGCGTGTAGCACAAGATATTCAGATGGTACTACGGCGCGAGGTGAACAAGTGGCGACATTGTGAGGTCATTCTGTTTGGTAGCTCGATGTCGCGTTATGGCTCGCGGAGTTCGGATTTGGACATGTGTCTTCTCCCCACCGGCCGTACTACTGGAAAAGATTTGGCCCCGCCTAAGGAAATTGTGGGGTCACGCCAGCTCCGTCATTTGATTAATGGTAAGGTTAGAGAGGGCGACCATGCACCTAACACAGACGAAGAGACTGGTGAGCAGCTACGAGAACTACGCGCGCAAGTGCAGAAGAGCCTGGAAAAACTTACACACTCGCTCAACACACTTGAACGGTCTGGTAAGAACAGTGAGAAGTACACAAACCAGCGTCGTCAACTGGAGTTTTTCGACGTCCAGATGCGGTTGTTGCGCAATGCAATCATGGAGGAACTTACAAAAGTGGCTGGAGTCGTAGACTCTCAGAGTGGTCATTCAACCAGCAGGTCTGTTCGGTTGAAGACGGTCATTGCTGCCAGTAGGCGGCGCACTGATGACCTCTATCTGCTTCGCGCTATTCTGCAGCGTGCCGCAAAATGTGAGGTCCGCCACGTGATTGCTGGTGCTCGTGTTCCCATCATCCGCTTTTTACACAAACGCAGTGGCCGAGATTACGAGTGCGACCTATGTTTTGAGAACGTGCTGGCTACCCGCAACACTCCACTGCTGCGCGCATACGCTAACTTCGACGACCGCGCGCGAGCGCTAGGTCTCGCCGTGAAACATTGGGCGAAGCAACGGGGGATCAGCGATGCCTCAATGGGTTTCCTCAGCTCGTATTCATTTGTGCTGCTTAGCATTTATTATCTGCAGGTGGTGCACGTGCTCCCGAACTTGCAAAGCCCCCAGCTCCTGGAATCAGCGAATATCCGACCAGAGTACTACAATGACGTCAATATCGCTTTCTGCGAAAATCGGGGTCTTGCGCAGGCTTACCACAAGCGGAGTACTGCCCAAATCGGCCCACCAGGCATGCCGTTGACGACGCTTCTTGTTGGGTTCTTCGACTTCTATGCCACGCAATTCGACTTCGCAAAACGCGTAGTAACAGTGCGTTCTCCAGAGACGCCCGTGCAGAAAATTTCCCATTGGGGTGGCCGAAAGGCCAAGACATGGCGCATCAGTATTCAGGATCCACTGGAGACTGGACGCGATCTAGGTTGTGTGCTTCAGTTCAAAGGGCAAGAAAAAATAATTAGTGAGTTCCGCCGCGCACACGCCATACTCACACGAGGTGAAAGCTTCTCTGATGAAGTCTGCTCAACCGAAAAGCCCGCAGGAAAGTCCGGAAAGAGTGCTTCAAGGACGAAACAGGATTCAACCAAGGAAGGGAACGACGGTAGCGAGACGGCAAGCACAGATCTCAGCAAACCGAAGCAAGCACCAGCAGACAAGCTCAAACGATCGTACGTGGTTACGATGCGGAGCGCGGACGAAGAACTGTCAAAGGAGATGATTGAGAAGTTCTTTAAGGACTTCAGCAGATCGTTCCGAGTTGGAAATGTAGAGAGAGCTTCGGCTCCTGAGGGGAGCGTTGAAGATGCCACTGAAAGTTCCAACGTACGGTGGGAGGTTGAGCTGCTGACACAGGCGCAAAACTGCCCGCGCGTGTTGTCTCAGCGAACACGAATCGACTGGAAAGCAGCAGATGGGCGTATGGGTCGTGTGTGGCTTCATCATCAAGCTTTGTTCTCAACGCCACCTTGCGAGAAGTGCTTATCACCAGAGCACCCAAGTGGAAAGTGTCAAGCGGGAGATGCAGATAGCAGCGATAGCGACGAAGGTGCCGGAGCTGGAGACAGAGGTGAACCTCGAGTTGACCATGCCTCGACGCAGAGAAATATTCGGCGCCATGTTCTTCGTTTGACGCTGGACAGTGACCATCAGAATACTGCTTCGAAGAAGAACTACCGTCGAAAGCAGCAGCAACAACACCGCGGACCCGCTCAAGACAATCACCAAGCTGATAAGACCGAGACCAATCCGAAGCGTAACAACCACGGGAGACCAGTTTCAAGTGCAAAAGAGTCTCGTGCAGACATGAAGGAGAACGCGCCTACCGTGAACGCTGTGCGTATTGTTGAGACAGTGGTGACGTCTTCAACTGCTTTACGTGCTGGAGATGATGCCGACAACTCAAGCAAGACGAGTCAAAAGAAGAAAAAGTGGCAGCAGCGAGTTCACCGCAAGCGCGGCGGGTCCAAAACCGATAGCAACACTTGAGATCCCTCGATGGGCCCCATTAGGCGCGGGGCGAACGGACCGCTGCATCTGCGGCGGGAGCAAGGCCGTTTGGCGCACGAGTTCGTACGTACTCGGCCGACGCTTACACTGACCGAATTGCAAATGCCCACCCAAAAACCTGACCGATTTGCAATTTCCCTTGCACTATTATTGTATGTAGCCATCTGTTTTTCGAATAACCCAAATCCATTATACATTTGGGTTAAATTACGTCGACGCGGGTTAATGTCTCGTTCCAGGGTGTCTGAATATGAAGACACTGCGTGGTTCCAGGCGGCCCCGGGCGACGTCTTCTTCTTCCAGTGGCTCCTGGACCGCTGCTATGAGCTGGGTGATGTCAAAAGCCCGCAGAGCCCAGAGGCCACACAGAGACTTCACCTCTGGTTCGGCCTCCGCCAATCCCTTCGACTCGAATTGGGTCTCACCACAACCGAAGCGGACCCCAATCCGCAAGTGAAAAACCCTTTATGGGGTGAAGCAGGAGTAGCTGACGCGTTGAAACAGCTTGGAAAAGAAACTGTTATCATCTGCACAAAATTAATGGAATTTCGAAATGGTCGTGTATTAATACTTGTTCGACCTTGCACGAGTGCATTTATCTTCCTTGCGCAGGCTTGTACACTGAAGCAGCGAGGAAAATGAGATCGACCGGTAGGCTCCTTCACTTTAGGAAGCGCAAGAACCGTGGCTGCTTTGAGTGAGTCAATTGTTTGTCGGTGTAGAGTTTGTTGCTGAGCTTTGCTACGTCTCAAGAGGTGGCAATTCTGGTGGTCATTTTGCAGTCTCGCGGGCGGACCTACTTTCGAGTGTTTTCATGGTTGGTGGTGGGACGGCTACTTCATGCTGTACCAAGCTGCCTGAAACTTTGGATGGAACAGACACTTCTCGCTTTGATCTATGACTTCCTGACTTGCCAGTTGGTGTGGCGACCGGTGCAACTGCGTTATACTTCTTGTGGAATAGCCGTTGAATGATAGCTAATGCCTGCACATGTTGCTCGTCGTTTGTCGTGCTCGCCACTTCACTATCACACAAGGTAGGTCTCTTCTCGGCTGATTTCTCTACCTTTGTTCCTCCGACGCTGTGGAGTTGGCCATTGGGAACAATTAGCTGGAGAAGAGGTCGAAATGCACCAAACGCATCGATAGCTCGCTTAAGTGCTACATAAGGTTCCATTAGCTCCAGCGTGTTCTTGCGAGCACAAGCCTCACTCTCGAGTAGATCCGATGGTGCATCGTCTGTACTCGAACCTTCGTCGTGAATCTCTGCACGTTTCATTCGTATCGCTCCAAGTACTGCCTCACCCCATTCGGTCTCAGTCGCAGTCACACAGGATGTCAACCGCTCTCGAGCTTTCACATTTTGTACAACCTGTAATGCAATTTCATACGCGACCTTCGTGATGCGGTGACTTTGCAACACGTGCAGCAGTGAATCGGGGCTCAGAGATAGCAAGTCGCATGAGCGTAGAGTACGAATGGTACTTGTACTGACTGAGCAGACTAGCAATCCTTTGTCGCCGAAGTAGGTGCCTTTGGCATAACTGAAACCACGGTTTAGTTGGGATTCACTCGTAGAGAACAAATAACCCCGCACGACGAAGTACATAGACTTTGTAATGCTACCTTCGACCAGCACACGTTCACTTCGCGGGTAGCCTTCAAACTTTAAATGCTGGGCGATATCATGCATCAGTTTGTCTACGATATTGAGCGCTTCACTCCGGGGCAAAGGACGGAATATGTCACTGACAAACGAGTTCAGCGGTGCCTGTGCGATGACAAGTATTGAATCAGTACGAATACAGGCCGGGACACCTTCCAGAAAAGATTGGTAGTCCACACCACGATGGGATGACCACAGTGAAGACAAAAAGGCTTGTGTGCGGGTTTTCAGCTCGCCCGCAATTTTCCATCTCCCTAAGTAAAGCTCCACTGCAATGTGATTCTTCCGATATTCCACTTCGTTGCTAATGTACGAAATAAACAGGTTCGCAAATTCACCGATCATGAACGCCATTGTCATTAGCCCGATGAAGCACACAATAATGCAGAAGGCGAAGTGGAAAATTGTGTCCGGTTGAAAAGTTCGGCCTTTCTTGATGAACGATGTCGTAGCGAAAAAGCATCCACGAAGCAGCCTCAAAGTGCGTTTCCCGTCTGGGTCCGATAGGCTCGAATCGGGCAGCCACGCATTCCATTCATCGCCAAAATGGTCGTACACTGCGATGGCAAAATACATGCATGCACTCCAATACATGATCACGACATATAGCACGGACGCTGTCCGAAGGCGGTGCATCTCTTTATGAATACTGCTCCGGTTGACTTCGTCCATGTAGTGCAGGAAGTTGCGGAGCTTGAGGCAACGATTAATGCGGTACAGCGGGTCATTCGCGAAACTCGATACCAAGTAATCCACAGGGAGTGCTGCCAAAATATCCCACACCAGTCGCTCACTTCTGTAAGATTCCCGGTGATCTTGTTCGTACAAATCCACAGACTCGCTGGAGCGTTGAACACGCCAGTTTATCCAAATGTCGGCAAGGTAAAACACCTCGCAAAATATCTCTATCTCACGCACGACAACGGGTAACCATTCGGTGTGCTCCATTGAGTCGAATGAAATCCGATAAGGTACTACAATTGACATGAACAAGGTGGCAAAAATGGCCGTCTTGACCCATAACAAGTGATATACGCTTTGAGCAGGCGCGCCATGGAAAAGCACAGAAACGATCGTGGGTATACCACAACGACGGGTATTGTCTGCTTTGTCTGTTTGTGTTGGTCCGGCAGAATGTCGAGAAAGTGTTTTTCGCTTACTGACTGCGCTGGTTGCAGTGGAGCGCTTGTATCGGGCAGAGATCACTGCTTCTTCCATTTTCTCAGCATAGGCGTTCATGTGATCTTCTTCTGTCATCGTGGGTCCCACCGAGTTATGGCGCTCGATGTTGGCGATATGCGATAAGCGTTGCTGCTGTTGCTGCAAGTTGATGACACGAAATACTTTTTGTTTCCATTCAGGATATCGATTGAACACCGTTTCTAAGGAATTTCGCGACAGCTTGTATAGAATGGATGTTGACTTTGCCAACACGAAAGCATTGCGTACACAGTCCACGAATAGGGCATTTTCACCGAAGTAGTCTCCTGCCGTGATCTGGTTCACTTTTATGAGCTCATCGATATCAAGTTTGTCAGTTGTCCACTCAGATGGAGGCCGGGGGTGGACTTTACGACTTGAGGAAAGAGGCTTAATGCTTGGTTTCCTTCCTAATAATGAAGATTCTGGTACTCTTCTAATAATTGACGCTCGTTGAGCATTTGCACGTTGCCTTAGTTCCTCTTCGCGCGGAATTAACGTATCCAACAGGCCAGCAAAAACAAAGTACATATCACTGCCTTCCTCACCGTACTTGCAGACAAATTCATCCCTTACGATCATAACCTGGCTGAAGTGAGAGACCAGCATCCGTGTCACGCTTCCGCTCATACCGGATAGAAACGAAACCTTCACCATCATCGGCTGCAAATGCACCATGCGAATATCGGTCAGTAGTGACGGCGGGAGGCAGCTCTCCAGCAAATGCTCCTGCGTGATAGAGTGGTAGCGCTTGAAAAAAAAATAGGCCTTAAACCTTTCCTGAATGGATGCTGGGAGTCTGAAATGCTCAAGTAAATGTCTGAACGAGTTGAGAGTAGCATAATACTCTCGGTTCTCAGCATCCATCAGTTCAATGATGTCAGAAAAGTTGCCGATAACGTACGCAAACAGGAAGAAACCAAAAGTCAGGGTGATGGTATTGAATAGACACTGCGATGAGGTTTTGGGAAGCTCGCCGGGGTACGTTGCTGACATGACTCCAAAGGACCAAAACAGTGATGAAAAATACTGCAAAAGAAACCCTTCATCGAGTAGGGCCCCCTCGGCCAGCCAGTGGGTGTTTGTTGAGTGTGACGTTTGATGCAAGTCTCCATCATCCCATGATCCGTGTATTTGAGATGCACGAGAACGAAAATCGAAATAGAAGCACCCGAGCGTGTGAGAGAGTATGAACGTGTAGTACACCAACTTGAATAGGCGTAGTTGCAACGTAAATTTGAGGTGTTTATTCTCCTGTGCTGCAAATTGTGCTGGGACTTTAAAGAGTCTCGCCAATTTGTTTAGATTGAGAATTTCCAAATGATTTAAACCATGGCGCACTAACCCCCACTCGATAAAGTAGAGCGGTGCTAATGCGAATGCATCGATCACAAATGAACGGGAGTGTAGATAATTTCTCTTGATGACACGCGAATCCATGACCTTGTTACCGAACTCATGAAACCCCAGACGGAATCTTACAAACATGTCGATAATAAA
Source organism: Phytophthora cryptogea (assembly GCA_000468175.2). Lineage (NCBI taxonomy): Eukaryota > Oomycota > Peronosporomycetes > Peronosporales > Peronosporaceae > Phytophthora > Phytophthora cryptogea. The sequence goes on from KV742858.1 coordinate 25,496, forward strand.
AACCACTTCAATCAAGAAGATGACGATGTCGATTAGCGTATTTGCTTCCACAGACACGGGAAAGCACATGATTAAGACAGTCAACAAACATTGCACCGTCATCACAATGAATACCCAAACTTCCCACGCGATCATCAGGCTGGAGTCCGGATCGAACACGAGCTCAGAAAGCCAAGTGATAATGTAGGGACTATTGCTCGATAATACTATGCCGGTGGACATTTCAGACGCCTTCAAAAACTTTGGATCCAAGAATCGTCTTTCAAGGGTATCTAGGGCATCAGGCAGATTGGGAAATGTATTTTGCATCAACTGTAGGTGCTCTCGGGATACGAACAAAACAATGCACCCGCTAATTGCCATCACACGCTCCGAATAGCTTGGTGAGCTGGTGTCGAAATACAATGCTGCCGTCCCCACGAAACTTCCTTGCGGGATACTCCGAGGAGCACCCCCGTTTGCGATCACACAAAGCTCACCTTCCAGTAGGAAAAAAAGCCCGCCTGCAAAATCTCCTTGACGATATACGACTTCCCCTTGTCCGTAGAGGATGAACTTCACATTCTCAATGAATACTTGCTCCAACTCGTTAAGAACCGGTCGCACACCAGCTAGCAGCGCAATCGTTTGCAAAGCCGGTTTGCATATACTTTTCATTATATCATGTTTGATTGTCGTTGGCAGCTCTTCCAACAAAGCCCCAATGACGGCGCCGCGGTGCGCAGACCACCAAAAATCAAGAAAGGCACTAACACGCTTGTGAATCGCCAATGGAGTATTCTGCCGCATTAGAAAAAGTTGAATTTGTGTTCGATTAGCAAAGAACTCTTTTTGTTCATAGGCAGAAGCAGTAAACCGCTTTTGGACGTTGTCAACCACAATTGCCGTGATAAAAAACCCACTCAGCATGAATATAAGAGCAGCCCCAAACTGGGTATCGCTGGCAGGTTCAACTGGTCTTCCAAGGGCAGTGATCACGTAGCACGCGTAATACAGTGATCTAAAATACTGGTTCAATCCAATTTCCATGATTTCAGATGACCCAACTGCGTAGGTTGTGTTGTCCGCGTCGACGTAATAGGATTCGTTTAGTCGTCGCAACTGTAAATCACTTGACGGGAGCCAGGCATGGGGGCTCGAGCTAAACCCTTCGAGGTATGTTACACTAAAGTGCAAGCAGGCAACTGTGTGGTAGAGCATCATCATTAGCCAGCCAAATAGTAACAGTCGTTTTTTGTTGTCTAGGTGCAAGAACTCGTCAACTTCTTTTACGTGATTCATTGCACGCCAAATTCGTAACAATCGCAAAAGTTGAAAGAACTCAGACTCCATCGCCCAGTAGGGTAGCGCGCACAACAAATCAAACGCAAAGTTGCTTCGTAAGTACCGTCGCGCAGTTCTGGCTGAATCCCAAATCTTCTCCGAGTTTTGAATGTACGACAAATTGAAGTTCAGGTAGATGTCGATCCACAAAACGATTTCCATTAGCACATTCAGCACAGAAAGCAACCAGTTTGAGTGATTAAGCAACTCAAACGCAAGGCGAGTCGGGATTACAAACCAGAAGTAGACGAGATTGACCTCCAAAACAAGAATCCACCACATTCGTCTAGGTGACTCAAAATCAATGGCCTTTGAAAGAAGCACAACTGTCCAATACGGATCCTTTGGGTCTCTTTTCCAAGTCAATTGAGCAGCAACCATTTGCATTACAGGAGGCATTCTCAGGCTTGTTTTCCTGAATTCTTCAGCTTCAACTTGAGGTAGAGGAGCCGCAACTTCTTCTGCTGGTTGTTTAAGATCAACCGCTTTCGCACTGCTCAAATGGTTGACTGCTAGGGCTGAAACAGCAGGAAGTGGGGCAACCATCGGGGGGGTTGATTGCGGGGGACGGGTTTGCAAAGCGGTAGGGCTTGCGCTTAAGGTGTCTGTTTTGGTCGAGTTAATATTGTCACTAGCGATAGGCTCTACTGGTTGGGCAAGAGCAATGCCGTCCTTTTCCGCCAGTGCAGTGGTTACAACCCACCCCAATGATGGGTTTTCCTTTTCTTTTTGTATGTGCTTACGAAGAAGTCTGGAAATTGTTTTCTTTTTACCAGTCGTACCCAACCGGGCTTCGGGAAAATCGCGACCCATCCCAATAAACATTCGTCGTGCCATTTCTTCGACCTGCTTCGGAATTAGTTTCGCGAATTCAGGATAGCCATCGAGTACTCGTTCGAGATGGAAGCGGGCAAGTGTGTACAGTGTGCAATAGGTATTTGTCATAACAGTAGCAAATCGTGGCCGGTTTAGAAAAAGGCTAATCTCTCCGAAAAAGTCTCCTTTGCGTTCCTCCCGTACCTTGACCCCATCTACAAGTACATGAAGTACGCCCGAATTCACAAAATACATGGCGTCACCTCGGTCGCCGGCTTTAAATACAATAAAGTATGCTGGAAGCGAAACCATCTCGAGTAAACTAGTGATGGCAACGATGAGTTGGTCATTGCAACCCTGAAAAATTACAACTCGAGCCACCTGATCCTTCAATTGGGCCACTTGGACATCCTTACGAATCGACGGACACAGCAAACGCATCGCTTCACGATCATTGGACTCTGTGTAGGTATAATACCGCTTCAAATACTCAATCGCTTGGTGCTGCAGCTCCTCTGGAACGTGATGATATGAAAGTAAATGTTTAAACTGGTTTATCCGGGCTTCGGACGCCTCATTCTGACTTTCACACTTGGAAATCATAAAGAATGTTGCACACAAGTACGTGAACAGCAAAAATCCACAGATGGCCACGAAAATCGTGAAAATAAAAGCCGAGATCGTGTGCGGTAGTTCTCCTTCAAATAATCCCGTCATGACCCCAAAAGCCCAGAAAATCGACGTGAGGTATTCCGTTGTTGATGTCTGCTCATGATGGGGCTTATGCGGCAGCCAATGGTCTTCTCCGTGTTCGTCATAGCCAAACAAGAAGCGCACGCAGGCGATAAAATGCGAGAGCAGCAAGATACCGACCAGCACCTTGAACATCTTCAGCACGACAAAGTACCTCGCGTACACGTCGTCTAACCTTGCGATATACTTGGGGATCCGCCACACCCGAATGAACTTGTGCATCTCGAAGAACGCGATCGACACTGACCGTTTCAGTGGCAGCAGCGACAGCGGGAGCAGCGCGAGCACGTCCAGTACAAATCGCGGAGACTTGAGGTATCGCACGCGCGACTTCCTAGCGTCCCGCGTGACGTCCCCGCCCTCGTAGAAGCCCGTATTAAGCTCCACATAGATGTCTGCGAGGAAGAAGAGTTCACAAACGTACAGGAACACGAGTTCCCCTGTGCTTAACGTAACGTTATCTCTAAAAACCACGAGGTACGGCAGGATCATGATCTCGTACAGCACGCCGAGCAGCAGCAGCTGGTGCCACACGTGCACGAAGGTCGAGTTGGGGTCCAGCGCGTCCTGCACCTCGAAGAGAAGCAGCTCCACCGAGTTGGAGCGCGGCCGCATGAGCGACGTCCGCAGCGGAGACGTCGAGTTGAAGCTCGTACTGCGACGTAGGCGGTCCAGCGCCGTCTGCATGGAGCTGCGACGCGACGCATTCTTGTCCAGCGACCGGCGGGTCGTGTGGAAGCTCAAGTCGGGCGTCATGGAGGGAGGGAGCGCTGTCTGCCTTCCTTCCTGTGTCGTGTCAATCCCCGCCTGGCGCTATTGATAGTGAAGCCAAGTACTGCGAGTGCGGAAAACTGCAGGAGTGATGGTCACTTCAACTTCCAGCCTAAAATTAACGGCCGAATTGCCTTGGACTGCGCGGGTCCTCATGGGCAACGTGATTGTATCGTGTAAGCGGATAAAATACTCAAGTTCCATTTCTGGTCTGTCGCAGCACGCAGCCTGCTGCTACAGACCACGACTAGCCTGCCGTTTCGCATACAAACGTCCAGTCAAAGCTGTGCAAACTGTCGAACAGCATCTCCCCACTCCACTACAGCCTTCCTTCCTTCTCAAAGTCGCGAACGTCGAATTGATCAAGGGAAGCCGGCGCCCCGTCAAGCTCCTCCCCCTTCTCCTCTCTCTCCTGCCTCGTTACAGTCAGGACCGCCACACGATTTTCTTTCTCCATGAACGAGGGGCTGTCTCCGCCGAGGAAGCGCGCGCGTCTGGACGCCGAAGAAGAGACGCCGCGAGCGGCCCAAGGCCCGCCAGCTTTCGCCGCCATGTCCGCAGCAGACGCAGAGGACGCCGAGCACCGCAGCCGCCTCGCCATGTCGTCCTTTCTGCTGCTGGCCCGTGGGCGCCTGGACGCGGCCGACGCGTTGGCGGCACCGGAGGACGTCTCGGCTGCGGCCGGAGCCCTCGAGGCGCTCAGTAGCGGCGTCGTGCCGGCTCAGAACGCGGTCGTGGACGAGCCCATGCCCATGGCCGTCGCCGTGGCGGCCGAGGAGTCCACAACTGATGACGAGGAGCTGCAGCAGCTCTCGATGGTGAAACTGGAGCCCCCAAGCGCCAATTTGGACGGCGCCGTGGCGGTGGAGCTCGAGTACGAGGACGTCATGGGGTTTTTGTTCAATATGGCGCGCGAACAGCGCACGCAGCAACTACACAAGGGCATGCGCACGGTGCGCAGGGCCAGGAATGCAGAGGAACTACTGCCCAAGTTGCTCAATGCAGAGGACGAGACGGGTCTCACGCTGCTCATGATCGGTGTGCGCAGCAACGACCGCGTGTTCTGTAGCATGCTCATGGACGCAGGGGCCGACGTCAACTTTAAGACCGTACGTGGTGTAGTGCTGCATTTTTGTGGGGTGGTGGGGAATGTTTTACCAAGATGATGTTCTTAACGTTTCTGCATGGGGTGCTTTGTTTCTCTCCCGCAGGAAAAACGCACCTATGCCTTGCTGCTCGCGGCGCAGAAGGGCTGGGAGGACATGACGAGCTTCTTGCTCGAACGCGGCGCCAACGAAGAGTCGAAGAACATGGCGCTTATTCCGGCCGCTCATTTCGGACATTTACCCGTCGTCAAGATGCTGCTAGAAACCGGAGGCAACCAGAACTACGCCAACAAGAAGGGCACCACGCCGCTGATGCGCGCCGCGCAGGAAGGGCGCGATGCGGTAGTCAAGTTTTTGATCAAGAAAGGCGCCGACACGTGCGCGGCCAACAACGAAGGCATGACGGCCTTGATGCTGGCCGCCCAGCGCGGCCACGCCAACATCGCCACGACGCTCATGCAATCGGGTTCCAATGTGAATAAGCAGACTCGGCAAGGCAGCACAGCACTGCTTCTCGCTGCGAAGCGCGGCCATACAGCTGCGGTCGAAGCGCTCATGACGGCCGGCGCAGATATTTTTCTCAAAGACGACCGGGACAAGACGGCGGCCGAAACAGCTCAGCGGCGAGGGCATGTAGACCTGTTCTTGAAGATTTCGGTGCAGAACCAGCTTCGTTTGATGCGCGAAGACCTCCGACGGCAGAGGTGCTACATGCTCATGCGTATATCGACGTTGTACGTATTATCGCGCGCGGAGCCGACGCCGGCATTCATGAACCAGAAGCGGCAGCAATACAACGCCTTGATGGATCGCACGCTGCGCTTACCCAAGCCGCTTTTACAGAATATTGCGCTGTTCATGCCGCTGTGCCGCATGTGGGATCGACAGCTGCGCTACCTAATTTATGAGGCTGGTCCTCAGCCCAACCGTGTGGTGCAACAAGGAATCCGTATCCTGGATGAAGTACTGCTGAGCGTGAGTTTGGAGCTGCGCCCAAGTCTGCACCGTATTAAGCAGGAGTGCGGCGGGCCGCTACTCATGACCGGCCAACTAGGCTTGCTGCGCGACAGCCCAGAGTTCCGCGGACTGTTCACGACGGAGGCGCGGACCCCCATGCCTCCGCGCATGGTACACCAACTGCGTCGCATGGCCGACATCCAGGGCGCCCTGTGTACATACGCCGCCGGATCGGCCATCACGTTTGGCGTGGAAGTCGCGCAGGACGTGGTGTCGCTGCTCACGGACCTGCTTAGCTGGGACTCTGGTCGACGACAAGCCGAGCTGTTGGATTGAAGACAGACAGCACAGTAACCTAGCAGCTATAAGTATCGAGCGCGTAATTTAGACGACAGGCAGGCAGATGCAATGTCCATCTATGTTTGTTGAGCGGAGTCATGTTGTATCCATCGTCGACGACGTCGACGCGACGGCGGCAATCTCCAGCGCCTCGTCGTTGCTTTGAATGCGAAAAAACGGCTCGAGCTCAGTCTGCATCTTGGTATCTCGCCGTTTAGATTCATGGAGTTCCTGGTGCATAACATCTCGCACTCGGACCTGGTGGTGGAGCTCTCGTGGCTGCGCGAGGACGGCTCCAGCGCCAGCAGCAATGGCGCCGCCGTGTCGCCCAGCACGCGCGCGCCCGTCGCCACCGTGAAAGTGGACGGCACCGCCGTGCCGCTGTCGGTTCTGGGCCGACCCAAGTTCAGTCTGTTCCAGCAGACCAGTCAGCAGATCCTCGAGCGCGTGCAGCAGCTCCGACACCCCAAGCGCGAGGCAAAACAAGCCACGCATGCGGCCGCTGTGCTCAGCGTGTCGGAGGAGACGCCGTCGCTGTTGCATCCAAGTCTCTTGGACATCGCCACACCCGGCGAGCGCTGGAAGGCGCGGTGTCAAGACACGCAGTCGCCCATTGGATTCAACTTGGCCGACGCGCCGATCCCCATCAGCAACGGAGAACTATTGAGAGACTTCCAGCTCAGAGGCGAAGCTGAGACGACCAGGCTCGTGGAGCGCCATTGGGACCGGGTGGGCATCACGGCCGTGTACTTCCCGTTGGTGGCACTGCTGCTGCCGAAATGGACGCAGGTGCTGAAGGAGTTCCAGTCGGAAAGCAGTCGACAGCTCATGTATTTGATCAGCGGCGCGGGCATCCCACGCAATATGGAGCACTCTCGCAGTGGCAACTCGACGGAGATCACGGCACAGCTCATTGTGCTTTTCGTGCATCAGTACTACCCGCACATGACTGCGATCCAAGTGCATTCGGGCTCAAATATCTTCCGGTTTGACGACAACGTGCAGTTCATGACGCGGGAGTTGAGACCATTGCTGGAGGCACATCGAGAGACACTGGTGGATCGGTGTGGGGAGGCGTGGAAATCGCACTTTCACGTCACCATCGCGTACGCGGACGGCCCGCCAGCGAGGTTGAGTGCGCTGAACGCGTCGCTACGCATGTACAGGCCGTCGTACCTGCATATCTGGCAGCTTAAGACGTTCTGGCACGAGCGCAAGCTGTCGATGGCGGACGTGGACTTCCACTCGTTCGAGAACATTGAGGCATCGCCGCTGGTTGCTCCAAGCAAGGCCGACGCCATGACGCAGATGATCGTGCGCGAGATGAGGATGTTCCGTGACCAGTTCCTGGCGGCGGAGGGGGAGGGCGAAGTGGCCAGCTTCTGGCTGCGCAAGTCGCGCAAACCCGTGCTGGCGGTGCTGCTGATTGAGAAACCAGCGGCGGTCGCGGGCGAGCACCCTACCATCGTGGTGCAGCGCGGGATGAACTGCGAAGTGTCCATGCCTACAGGCTCGCTGTGTGCCGAGCGGAACGCCATTGGTAGTGCGCTGGCCAGCGATCCGACGCTGACCCGCCGCGCCTTGAAGATGATCGCCGTGCTGGGCTTAAATCTTAGCGGCGGCGGCGGCAGCAATGCCACCAGCCCCACGCCGTCGGAGACCAGAGGGAACGAAGGTGGCGCCGACAGCAGCAACACGAAGCCATCTGATGCTACGTTTGACCAAACGGCTTCAACTTCAACACAGCCTGACTCAGGAACTGCTGACTCAGGAACTGCCGAGCCTGCGTTGCCCGTCCGGATCCGCCCTGCGCCCGTCCAGACGTTGCCGGATCGGAACTCGTCCGCGAAAAAGAACTCGAGCCCCACGAAGCATGAAAGTGCCGGACGAGGCCGAGGCCGCGGGAAGCGCGGGCTGGAGAATAAGAACGCCAACTTGACGTCTCCGCGCAAGCCCAAGCGGCCGCGCACCTTCTCGTTTGACGAGGTGGCTGTCGAGGAGATGATGCGCGCGAGCGCACCGCCGGACCGGAACCCGCTGGCGCCGTGCGGGGCCTGCAAGGAGTGGCTGGTCAAGATCGCGGAGGCCAACCCGTCGTTCCGCGTGGTCACGTTCGAGAACGCGCGCTGCCGAAACGTCTACATTAACCAGCTCATGTGACGCCCCGGCGTCGGTACATGGCGCTCCCCGCCCCGCACCTCCTTTTCAGGAAAATAGTAGTGGTTGTTAAGCACGCCAATTCAGTTCCACCCGTTACAGTCTCTGACTCTTGCTTCTGAACTCTGGCAGTTGAACTTAGTCCGGTGCGCTAGTCGATTGTCGACGGACGACGCTCGCTCAAGTGTATGTACGACCTCGTCCGTTTGACGCAAGGAGAAAATCCAATGTGCGGCTCCGAGACACTACGCAGGAGCTCGGCACGCATTCGCGCGATGCTTGACATGCCCAGCGTGCGTGCTCGCATCGAGCCAGGCTTGAAGGCGCCAAGCTGCTGCTGACTTTCCACACGAGCGGACGCGCATTCGTTTACAGCCGAATCTGAAGGTGGCACTCCTTGAACTGGAGAAGCTGTAGACGAGCCGAACGAGTCCCCGTTAACAAGTCTCCAGTAGCTCCATTGGCAAGCAGGGAAAATCAGCGCGGACGGCTGCACGCTCCGCGCCGCTGAGTTGGCAACGTAGTAGCGCCATGATATTCTCACACGCAGAGAGTGCCGGCAGCTTGAAGCCGACAGAAGCGTCAACGCTCTTCACCTAGACGTGAGATATTTAGCACTGCCGTCGTAGCAACACTATCCAGCGCTCGCCGTGCCGTCAACCGTGCTGAAAGAAGGCGTGGGTGCTGGCGTACTGCTGGCGGTGTGTGTTTGCGCCGCTGAATGGGGGGG
>KV742859.1:0-19390 GCA_000468175.2 Phytophthora cryptogea
ATTTTCTGTTGTAGGTGTTGATATCTCATTTCAATTTGACAGTGAGCACAGCCAAATGTAGCCATGTGTCGATTCCGCCGCTGTATCTTTCAGCTGTCCTGAATATCCCGTTCCATTTACCCACCCCATACAAAACCCAAGTGCTTGCATCCAATTAACGCCTTGAACTCATTGGACACATCCACAATAATCTGATTTTTTTTTTGCTGTTCATCCAAATCGCGATCCATTTCGCAATTCGCTTCAAGGCCCAAAAGTGAGATATCTCCCTCTTAAGATGCACACGTCGCTCCTCGCTGTCCTCGCGCTCTTGGCGTCTCCGGCCATTGCTTCCCAACTCAAGGCGCACCACCACCACAGCCACAAGAAGTTCCGCGAGGTGACGGTGATCGCCGACAACGAGACGTGCCCCAATGGCGGAGACGTGCTCATGTGCCAGAGCGCGTCCTACGCGTGCCAGGACGACGGCACGGGCGCACAGAAGTGCTTGGAGCGCGACGACTCGTTCCTGGACGCGGTGGACAGCACCACCACGATGCCGTGGATGCAGTGCAGCTTTTCCAACGCGTCGCTCCCGTCCAAGTGCCTCTTCGACTTCACGTGCTTGTGCTTGGACTACGCCAATGTGGACTGCTACTGCATGCCCCCCGATGCGTGGCGCACCGGTCGCAGCGAGGCCGCCAACTGCACCACGTCCAGTGGAGAGACGAACGCTTGCGACGAAGGCAAGTACTGTCGCACCAAGAGCAGCTACCAGGAGTGCGCCACGGCGCCCTACCTACCCAGCAGCACGTCGCTCTACAGCGACTGCTCGGACGACGGAGAGTGTGACGCAGATCTCACGTGTGAGGACTACGACAACTTTGCCATTTGCGTGGACGGCGGTGAGGACGACGGCAGTGACGTGGAGGGCAGTGAGAGCGGCAGTGCCTACTAAGATGTCCTCTTTTCAACGAGGATGCAGAGGGATCATCCCTGCCAGTGAGTGAGTGTACGTTAACAGACAACAAGTCTAATGCATTGAGAGTTCAGGAACTCAAACAAATTATGGAGATCTTCCATCCTTCCGATCTTATCTTGGTTGCGCAGCCGTTATCTTCTGCTCTAATGCTGTGTATCTGTGATGCATACTCAGACCAGTACATCACAATCCCAACCGCTTGTCATTTCGAGTCGCTCTCTATCCGTGTAGTCTCATCCTCGACTTTGGTCAGTTTTCATCGTTCGAGCCAGCAGGAAAGTCTCAATTATCTTGAGGAGAATGCGTCTACAGCTCTTCGTAGCGATTGCAAGCGCTCTCGGCGCCTCTGTCATGGCGGAACCTCTGCAGAGTCAAGTGGCGTCCCCCGCCTATTACGTGCACGTCGTCGAGGACGGAGCGGACTGCGAGTACCCGGACAAGACGCTGCCCATGTGTGCCAGCAAGAACTTTGTGTGCAGGATGGAACCTGGACAAGAAATGTTCGCCACTGCTCCGTCCTGTATCGCGTATGACCCAAGCAACATGCAAGACAATCCTTTCGAGATCGAGGAGACGGCGGTGGACCCGTGGAGCAACTGTGACCCAGCAACGGAGCTCAGCAGGAAGATGGGAGACCCCCCGGTGTGCAAGAGGGACTTCCAGTGTTTGTGTCTCCATGGAGCAGGAGAAAAGTGCATCTGCGCCCCACCGGACGCTGTGAATGACGCGGACGGAGCCACCAAGTGCGCGAACGGAGCGACGTGCTCCGAGGACAAATACTGCCACTTCTTGATAGCAGGAGGCATGGAGTGTGGCCAGAAGCCGTACTACTCGTGACGAGAGAATTAGGAGGGTGGTTATCCTTGATACATCTTGCTTTTCATGTTGGACGGGGGGTTGCTGCAGTTGCATTTGGTGGGGTGTCAGTCAGTGGTTACTGTTGCTGGCACTCGGACGGTTTGTCAGATTGTTGGGTGGAGGTCAAGCTGCGGGTGATGAAGTGCGAGAGTCGGCGTTTTGGACGTGGCTCGGTTGAGGATAATGCAGCTGCAGGCGTCGAGATGGAGTTGGACGGTTCAATGATCTCGCTGTTAGCTGTTGAATTCGTTTCGCTTGTCGATCTTGTAGTTTCCGGAGCCGCGACGCCGTCATTTTCATGTAGTTTGCGTTTTCTAGTGTTTGGCGATGCACCATTACGATGGCCAGCCAACACGTTTGTGGTATCACCCTTGGCACTCCATAGCGAAGTGTCCGTGTTCTTCAGTGCTGCTGTGTGGTCTTCTTGTAAAGCGTTGTTTCCTGACTTCGCTTGCACACGGGATTTCTTAGCAAGCTGTGAAGTGAATATGTAGGTTTCCACTGGTAAACTTGGTTGCCCTGCTTTCTTCTTTCGTCTTTCCTCACGCAGCCGCCAATGGTTCATGGACTCCTCGAGCTCATGAACTTGATCTGATAGACTAACATTTTTGATGTGGAGTTGTTTTTGTTCCTGGATAAGCTTCGCGTTCACGAGAAGCAGTTCGCGACGCTTGTGCTCCACTTGCTGCTTGTCGAGTTCCAACTGCTGGACTCGGCTCAGGTAGTAATACTTTGTTTCTGAAACTGCCCCTCCAGGTGAAGATTCACTACCGCAGCGGCATCCAGCACGTTTGTGATGCAACTCTTTGTTCTCCTTCAGCACCTTTTCCAACTCAGCTACGACGAGGCTGACCTGCGTACTCAGCTGCGATGAAAATGACGAAATCCCGCTTTCCGTATTTTGCCTTCGTTTCTCTTGAGCTAAAAAGTGAGCTCGCTCTCGTTCAAGCAAACTTAGTTTCGATTCAAGCCGGGTGATTGTAGCTTCAAGCCTTGCAATCGTTTCCCGCTTTTCTAAAGCATCCGCTTTCAGCGCGTTATTCTTTTCAACTATCTGGGCATTGGACTGGAGCTGACTCCTGACGGTTGACTTCAGCTTTTGTCCTTGCTTATTATATTGGTCGCAAAGCTTTTTCAGGTCATTGACACGAACATAAAGTTCTTCCTCCTTCGCCCTCCAGTCAGCGTTAGATACTGAGTGCAGATCTTGATACCTCTCCAGCTCCTTCGTTGCATCTAGTCTAGCAGTTTCCAGTTCGCGCCACTTAACTTGTTGTAATTCAAGTTTAATCAGCAACTCCTCTTTCGCCAGCAATATGCATTCGCACTGATGCTTCAACCGTTCATTCTGGGATGCTAGTGCCTTGTTAGCCTCCTGCACCTCAGTTAAATCCAATGTTTGGGTAGTTACAATTTGCGAGAGTTGCTTCTCCCGATCTGCACAATCACCAAGTTTCGTTGCTAGATCGTCTCGCACTGCAGCCAGATTTTGTTTTTCCGCAGCACCAGCTAGAATATCCTCCTGCAAGCACGTCTGCCATTCTATCAGATTGGTGATTTTTGCTTGAAGTTCTTTACTTGATTTCTCTGAGATGTGTTTGACATGCGCTAATTCAGACTGAGTAGACTCGAGTGTCTGCCGTGTGTCGAAAAACTTAGTCTCGAAAGACTCCTTGAGGCGAGTAATATCTTCGATCTGATCCACCAATTCATCAATTTTTGATGAGGTTTCTCCATTGAATTGTTTTCTTAGCTGCGCATTTTCAAATTCCAGCCGCGCTAACTTCTCCATGAGTTCTGGGTTGAGCTCGTTAATGCCTCTAGACATAGCTGGAGCAGAGCAGGTCATGCTGCTATCTGTTGCATCATTTGATAACCTCTGACCCGCCACCTTCTGGAGCTGAGCGTTCAGCATGTTAGTTTCCTGAAGAGCACTGCGCGCAGATTCAAAGTCTGCACGAGCGGCAGCAAGCTCATGTCTCTCCCGTGCTAGGAAAGTTTCCAACTCCGACACTCGAAATTCCTACGAAGAGCATCAACAATGAGGTTAGCCTCTTCAGACAGTATCCCACCTGGATCTTACCAGCTTACCATTGCAGTCTTTGCTTCCTTCGTCTCCTTGAGTTTGCGGTGCCAGGATGCAGCTTTAGCCAATTCACATTCTAGTGCTAAGTTCTTCTCCATCAACGCCACATTCGTACCTTCGAGACGCTACATGTTTTAAGAACGAAAGCGTCAGATACTTCGACGCTTCTACGAAAATATGCCGGACATGTAGACAAACGTACACGTAAAGCTTCCTTCGCGCCTGACAGTTCATCAACTTTTGCCTTGTACTTTGCCACCGTCGTATCCATCTTAACCATTCTTGCGGCTAGCGGTCGCAACAGGTCGAGTTCATCTCGCAGAACTGGCACTTTGTTTGCCAACTCAGTCTTGGTACGTAGCTCGGTCTCCACACTATCAAGTTTTCGTTGAAGAACTTGCATCCTCTCGTCGTATAGGGCTTGCACTGATCTCTCTTTCCGGAGAACATCCGAATCCAGTTGCTCCTTCAACTGTCGAATCATCTCAACCAACTTCATCTTTTCATCGTCCACCTCGCGACACCTTTTAGCTGTGTCCTCGAGTTCTCGAGCAAGGTGGACGTTTTCCTCTTTCAGTACACCATTCTCCCTCTCGGATCGCGCCAGAGCCGCATTTTTCGCTAAATACAGTGGAGAACTCATACCGATCAACTTCCCCCCAATGATTCTCTTCTCCTCTGTCTCCTGTACCTCCTTCGCAGCATTTACTGTAACTTCTGAGGCTCCTTTGGACATAACCCTCTCAATTATCGTCATCAAATCTGCCTGTACAGCATCCTCCATGGTTAAAATATCCTTTACGAATTTCCCCTTCTCCTCACACTGTACGACAGCCCCCAGTACCAGCTCCAGCACCGTCCGCAGCGTCTCATTGAGCTCAAAGCTCGCCTTTTCCAGTCTTTTGACGTCTACAGCCACCGACGTCTCGTAAAAGCCCTCAAGCGTGGATACCACTGCTTCCCACCCCTTAATCCCTTTCTTCTCCTTGAATGCAGCAGGAAATCTGCTCAAATCACGCAGTAGGAAGGCCACAAACGCAAATATAATGTTAGTTTTTGCCAATTTAACGCTTTTCCACCGAAATTTCGCGGCTTCTCCGACACGTACGCGATGCCAAGCAGTCTGCACACAATCTCCACACACGCCTCCTGCTCCGCGGCTGCATAGAAGCTCAGCCAGCGCATGAGGCTGGTCGTCTCGGCGTCGCCAGCCTCCATCCTGCGCAACTGCAACTTTTGTTTGGCTCGGAATTTCCAGCGTCACATTTCCTTGACCATCACTCTGCTACACTTGGGTTCAGTATTGACAATCATGTCGCATACAAATTTAAAATTCAAAAGCTTCGAGCCGTCACTTCCAGAAATTCCGCATCAAACGCGGAACTCGATCTGCACCGCGACCTGCGCGCGCTTGACTCTCTGTACGCGCCCCGCAACGCCCCGCAGCACCTCCTGACCGCGTGTACCGTCTTCTCCACCGCCTGAGCTTTGCAGTAGTCCAATAACGGCGTAATATGGCTGAGAAATGCCTGCGCAACGCCAGCTGCACGTGCAGCATGTGCGCGGGCTTCGATGTGGCGTCTTTGATGAGCATCTCCAAGTCCATTTCGTCGAATATTAAGTACGAAGATGAAGAGGGCGAAGCTGCACAGGCCGAAGCGCCGCCCGCGCCCAAGTTCGGCGGCGTGGCCAACTCGCCGCCTATTCCAGTGGCGAGAAAGACGGTCGTGGCCAATTCACCGCCTGTGCCGGCTGTCAAGACCCAGCCACAAGCTGCACAATACGCTTCGGTGGACATGGACATGGTGGACGTCGAGGTGACTGAAGCAGCGCCCGTTGCCATGGTGGAAGATGTAGTTACTGAAGCAGCGCCCGTCATGAAGACCCCGATGAAGAAAGCGATGAAAAGACCTTCGACTGTACAGGACACAAATCTGGACGCAGTGGCGATGACGCTGTCGACCATGGAGGTGGATTCGAAGACGGACACTTCAGGTGCAGGTGCAGGTGCAGCAGTCTCGCTGGACGCGGTACTGCCCAAGCTGACAGATAAAAACTGGAAAGTACGAAAAGAAGGATTCGAGGAGCTGAAAGTCGCATTTGAACAGCCGGGAGTGACGATGGATCAAGTCAGGCCAGCTATGGCGCTATTTACCAAGATGTGTGAAGATGCGAATGCTAGTGCCATGGAGGCAGGGTATGAGGCAGTGTTGGCGTACACGTTGAATGTGGAGCCATTTGATAAGGAGATTGTAGGTGGAGTGCTGTCTCGTGTGATTGATAAAGGCTTCTCGGCTCGGCCAGGAATTGTGAAGCTTTGTGAAGAGTTGACGGACGCTTTTATTGCAGCCGGCGCAGCGGAGGAGACCGTGATTGCTTTGCTGGAAGGTACCAGTAACCGCAAGCCGAAGGTGCCGCCAGCTTGCCTTGCGTGCATATTGGAGGCTTTGAAGGCGTATGGTCCACGAGTTGTGCCGTTGCAAGCAATTAAGAATGCACTGCCCAAGTTGATGGAGGGTGCGGTGAAAGCACGACAGATCTCGATGGAGATTATGGTTGAGATTCATCGGTGGACTGGCCCCGCTCTCGTTCAAGACATCGTGTCAAACCTTCGATCTGCCCAACAAACTGAATTCGAAGGGAAAATTAAGGAAGTTATACCCTGCCAAGCAGTCCCAACAAAGTTTGTGAGAGGAGCAAAACCAGCTAAAGGTAGTGGTGGTGGTGGAAAAGGTGCAGCCGCTGCTTCTGGTGCGGCTGAGCCAGCCCCCGCAGCATTTGACCCACGCGATTTTGCTGAAATTGTGGATTTGCTCGCAAAGTTGCCTAAGACTGAGTTCAAGGCAAAGCTGGCTCTTCCGAAATGGAGCGAAAAGGTTGAGGCTTTAAAAATTGTACTTGACGTCATTGGTCCCGTGCCGAAGCTGGCAAATGGTGACTACTACGAACTTGTCTCGACGCTCAAGGCATTGACGAATGACTCAAACGTGAATATTGTCGCAAAGTCGATTGAAGTATTTGGCGCGCTCGCAGATGGGCTTCGTAAAAACTTTACCCAGTACGCACGGACAATGTTTCCTGAGTTGCTTCGAAAACTTTCCGACAAAAAGTCGGTGATCTTGAATGCGACAAATAAAACGCTGGATTTGTTTCTCCAGCATGCAATGCCGATTGATATGATGATGGATGAGCTAAAACTTGCTTGCGATGCCTCCAAGAACAAAGCCCCTCCTGCGCGAGTCCAGACAATGGCGTTCATGACGCGCGCTGTTGAAAATGGTTACGTGGATATTAATGACAAAGCTTTGATTGTGGCTTTTGGATCGATGTTCATGAAGGGTGTAGATGATACGGATCCCAAGGTGCGGGAGGCAGGCCAAAAGTCTTTTGTGGTTCTTCTGAGTGCTAGCGATCAAACGGCTGGGTGGCTTCAGGGCCAAATGGATGAAATTGCGCGCAGAAATGCGCGGGCGTTCAAGATGATCCAGCGAGGCATGGGAGGTGGTGCAACTTCAGCACCTCCTTCCCGTCCTGGTAGTGCGCAATCTTCTCGACCTGGTAGTGCCGCTTCATCTCGTCCTGGTACACCGTCCCGCCCTAGCAGCGCAGGCAGTACTACTAGCCGCTCTAGCTTTGGCGGCACGAGCGCGCCAGCAGCTGAGACTGAAGACGTGGAAATGGTTAGCTCCGTACCTGCTGGACCTCGTGGCGCATCACTGAAAAAAAGAGGACCACCTTCTCGATTTGGGATGAAACCAGGAGCTGCTAGCTCCTCGGCACCAAAGTCGGCTGCAAGAAAATCTTCAGCTGTGGGGTCAAGCACTGGTGCATCTACCAGTGGCGGCGCCAGCACTGAATTTACACCTATGGCGATTTCTGTAACTGTTGAGGAAGCAGAGGGAGTTATTGCGGACCTTTCTCTTGAGAATTGGAGTGCGATTCAGGAAGGGTTTGCCAGCTCCAAATGGATGGAGCGCAAAGGGGCTATTGAGGGGCTGGAGGAGTTCTCGAAAACACAATCGAGAATGATGAGCATGCGGGTGATCGAGGCGTTTACGGTATATTTGTCGAAACAAGTGAAAGATTTCAAAGACAGCAACATTAATGTACTGAAGAGCTCATTTCAGGCAGTGGGAACATTTGCGGAGACTGCTGCCAGCAAGTTCCCTCGTGGAGTTGTCTGCCTTGTCGTCCCACGCGCCTGCGACAAGATCGGTGACAGGAAGGCGAACGAAACTATCACCAATATGATCATGCAGTTTTGCGAAGCTACGAGCCCTTCGTACACAACAGGCTGTATGATCGAATACATGCCCCAAGTTCGAACACCCTTAGCGCATATTGAAGCGCTGAAGGTGTTGTCGGATTGCGTGAAGGACTTCGGTGTTTCAATCTGCAACCCTCGTGCTCTGATTGATTTTGCAAAGGGGCCACTTGGTTTGGAGTCTTCAAATCCTAAGGTCCGCAGTGCAGCGATCTCGCTTTTGAGTGCTATGTATTCCCAGCTGGGTCCAGCACTGCTTCCTATTCTCAACCTCGAGAGTTGGAAGCCAGCTTTGGCTGCTACAGTGGAAACTGAGTTTAAAAGGATTGGTTTTGATCCGTCGAAGGCCAAGTCGAGCGTAAAGCGCCAAGTGAAAGACCAAGACGAAGCCCCTGCTACGGTAGATGCTGGAGCACTGTTTGGTCGTGTTGATGTTAGCAGCCAAATCACAAAAGAATTGCTTGAGGATATGAAAAATGAGACGGACAAGGTGGCTTGGAAGAAACGTGCTGAAGCTATGGACTCTGTTCAGGGTATCTGTGAAAGTGCTGGTTGCGCGATCGAGTTCACTCGCCCCGTTCAAGAAGTGCTACGCGGTCTGAAAGCCCGCCTTAATGATTCAAACGCAAACTTAAAAGTGAAAGCCGCAAACGTTATCGCAATTGTGGCGACAAGCGTCGGACCCGATATCGCTAAAATGTCTAAAATCCTTGGAGCAAGTTTAATTGCTGGTGTTTCCGACAACAAAAAGACGATGCAAGCAGCAGCTATCCAAGCTCTTCACAAATGGGTGTGTCACAACGATGAGACCTCGGTACCGTGCATGGAAAGTCTATTAAACCCTCTTTCGGAGGGCCTCACGAACACCGTTGGACGGACAGAGCTATTGGGCTGGGCGGCCGAGCATTTGAAGAATTGCGAGAAACTAGATCTGAATTGTTTGGTTGTTCCGGCCGTCCAGTGTCTGATGGACAAGTCATCTGAGGCTCGTGAAAAAGCACAGCTATTGCTCGTTGAAGTGATGAAGTCTGTCGGCAAGGACGCCGTGCTTACAACTGGATGTAGAGATATAAAGCCTGCTGCAATGCGAGGTCTTAAGCCGCTTCTGCAAAAGGTGTGTGATGCGGTCGGTGAGAGTGGTCCATCTACCCAAGTTTCGTCCACCGCTGCAACTTGCGCAACGCCAACCCAACCTCCTGCGGCTCCAGCTTTCAGTGGGCATAGCTCTTCAAGCACAGGCATTGCACGAGGTGGAATAAAAAGGAGGGCAAGTGCTTCTGCTGGTGGTGGTGCTGCTGCGCCTGGTCTTGGAGTCAAGTCACGGCTTTCACGACCCGGTTCGCTCCGTACCCCAATAGTTCCTGCTGAAAACACGGATAGGGATGCCGCGCCGTTGTTAAAGATGAGCTCAAGCAAACCCACACGGATTCAAAAAGGGCAGTACAACAAGTGGATTTTTGAGGTTACGTCTACTACTGAGATGAATTCGCGCAAGGGTGAAATAGAAGTCGAGTGGAAACCATTCCTGTCGCCTGAATTTCACGCGAAACTCTTTGCTCCCTCACTGGAGAAGGGAATGTTAGCTGCGATGGACGAGTTGATGTTGTGCGTCCTCCACCAAGCTGATGAGGTGGTTAGCTCGCTGGACCTTATTTTAAAGTGGTGTACACTTCGTATTGTGGACAACAACGTGCAGGCATTGGCGAAGTTACTTGAAGTCCTTGTGAAGCTGTTTGAAATGCTGAACGATACTGGGTATCAGCTGGATGACGTTGAGGCAGCTATTCTGCTACCATACCTGCTCCAGGAAAGTGGTCAGTCGAAACCACGCTTTCGAGTTCGCTTTCGTGATTTAATGAAGCTGATTGTTGACGTGTACAGCCCTGAGAAGTATGTTCCGTACTTGATGGAATGCTTCAACGGGTCTAAGAACATGAAAAGCCGCTGTGAGTGCATCGACTTAGTCGAGTATATCGTGAGCGTGCACGGCTACCACGTTATTGGCCGCAAGTGTATCAAAGACATGGGCAAGTATGTTGTTGCCCACGAAAAAGAGCTGCGTGAAAGCGCGATCAACGCACTGGTAGCTGTGTATATGCGTACGGAAGGAGGAAACCCCGACAAGTTTTTCCGCTTCGCTGGTATCAACACTCAGCAAGGCATCGATTTGCTAAATGCACGCATTAAGCATTTGCCAGCGAGCAGTTTGCAAACTGGAAATACTACACCAGCTGAGCGTGAAGTCGCTCAGAAGCAGGATTTGCCTCAACAGCAACAACGTACAGGCTTTGGGTTTGGGTTTGGCCAAGCGCCTGCACCGCCAACGAACGTATTTACTCAACCTTCGAAGGATGTGATAGCTGCCCCAGTCCGGCCACTTCCATCCCCGGTCCCAACGCACTACGACGAACGTCACGATGGTGACGTTAACATGAGTGAAGCAGGTGAAGACGTTGCCGAGGAAGTGCCGCCTACAATCGAAGGCTTACTGCTTGGTCCCATTAAGATGCTGGTTACTACCTCGAAAGAAGTTGTGCCTTCTGGTACACCGGCGTACAAGCACGGTGGAAACGCTCTCAAGGGGCTGTATGCGATCATCAGCCGCCCTTCAGACCTTTCCGAGGTTGAGTTTTTGAACTCATGCGTGAATGATATTACATTGACTCTTTGCGACGTTATCCATGGAGCCTTTTACGCTGGCAACGCTGAAAAGAGACCGGAGATGTACATTCTTGCGGTGAGCATCACCACCTTGACAGTCGTCCTCGGGAATGACGCAGTGGTGAACTTGGAACGCGGCGTTGTGGAGAGAGTCTTACTGGAATTGTGTTCTAAGATCATGGATCCTCGCATGGAAAAGTTTTCCAAAAAGGCCAACCTGCCAGCAACAGAAATTTCGGCAATGTCACCTGAAGACAAACGGTACTTGATGGTTTTCAAGGCTTTGTACAAGGCTATGCGCAAGTTGATTGATCGGGCGAAATCCGGAGTTGTCTACCCATCGGTGATAAATCTGCTGCAGCGCCTCTTGCGCAACGACGTCGGCGACTACAACAAGAATGGCACGCTAAAGCACTTGTTGAAGGAGGATTCACTGGACCAGCTCGTTGGGCGTATTCTTTTGAAAATGTCATACAGCCAGGCGAACTCGATGTACCCATTCGAAGATATCGACATCTTTGGAGTCTTAAGCCAGATGCACACGTTCTTTTCTACTCTGCCTGTTGCTGGTGTGGAACTTATGATGGTGGATATTGCCAGCGATAACATGCGGCAGGCTCTGAAAATCATATCTGATAGTTTATCGAAGTCACGGACGGGTGTATTTG
Source organism: Phytophthora cryptogea (assembly GCA_000468175.2). Lineage (NCBI taxonomy): Eukaryota > Oomycota > Peronosporomycetes > Peronosporales > Peronosporaceae > Phytophthora > Phytophthora cryptogea. Next base: position 11,499 of record KV742859.1, read on the forward strand.
AGGCCGCAATGAAGGATATTTCACCTACGTCCCCAGTGTGGAAGATTCTCGAAGAATTGGGGCATGATCAGTCACAACAGCAGGATGCTGATGAGTCCACGGGTAGCAACGGAGAATCCAGCAGCTCAACCACTAATACCTCTGTCCCACCTCGTATCACGACCCATTTCGGCTCTTTCGGTGGGTCAGATAACGCTGGCAGCACCGCAAATGGTACAAGTATCAGTCGGCGTTTGTTTGGAGCTCCGCAAGAAAATGACCCCGTTACTCGTACAACGAGAACAGCATCGACAGCTCCTCCACTAGCTGGAAGGGCGCCATCGTTTGAAAGTCGAGGACGAAGCTTTACCTCGTTCAATGCATTCACAGCCAGACGTGGAGCAACCAGCACTAACAATGTGCAGCATTCTTCCAGTAGTGAGGCAGCAGGGCTGGATAGCATTCGTGAGCGATTACAAAAGTCTCGCCACTTCAAATAGGACAGTAGCGAGCACTGTCGGACCGGACCGTGCACCAGTTTTTTTTTACTTTAGTAGCTCAGTACTTCGAAGTACCAACATTCTAAGAACTCGGAAAATAAAGGTATTGGCGAGTAGTGTTGCCCTGCATGTACTTGTAAGCCTACGACCATTTCCCGATGAGTGCCATGAGCCCAGCCCCCATCCACAAGCTAATGTACAACGTAAAACGCCGAGTAGCGCGGCGAGACAAGAACTTCTGGTTCGTGGTCATGTTGTATGTCAACAGCTCAACCAAACCCGTGTACAGCAATATACCACCCGCTACACAGTCGAAGATACCCTGGACCCACAACGCAGTCGTCGATTCACTCGAGTTCGAGTTGCGAATGACTTGGCCGATGCGAGTGGTGATGGCGAAGGCTAAGTTGACCATGAACAGTTTCTTCCGGCTCTAGATGGAGACGAGCGCAGCGCTCCCTATGCAGACACCCTCGAAGAATTGGTGGAAGCAGAGAGCGGTGAGTGGTGTTTTGATCTCAGTTCCAGTGGTGACACCGAGATCGAGTCCAACGATGATGGAGTGGAAACTAACTCCGGCCTCGAAGATGATGGTAGTGATTTTACGCTGGACATTGGCGCCGTGGTAGTTGTTTGCCTTTACCGGCGTGGGGCTGTCAACGGGTTGAAGAACGTGGAAGTCGGCACTCCGAGAACTACCGGTTGCCGGGTCTCGAACATGTCCATCAGACTCGTGTCCATGCCCGTTTGCGTGATCGAGATCGTTTGAGTGGCCGGGACTATGGCTGTGACCATGGAGCATTGAGCCTTGGCTTCCAAAAAACACCACGCTTTCGCACTCAATGAAATGCAAAAGTATCAATGTCAACAGCACAAACGCTAGCCGTACTCGAGCGAAGCGCTTCATTGCTCAACTTCTCGATACCCTCGTTAACCATGTGGATTAGACCTGTAGTGAGGACGACTCCAAAGGAGAATGCACGGATAGCCTCCATTGCGAGATTGTTGGTACTTGATTGCGGGAGTTTCTGAGAAATGATGGGCACAAGGGTTCCAGCCGCAGATATCGCGAAGATGATGAAGATAGCGCCGACATGTAGCCCTACGTCTTCCATCCTGCAAACGCGAGACTGTCGTCTTGAATTTCTTGAGAGTTGGCGCAAGTTTCTATGTGGAGTGAAAAGAAAAGTGATCGTATGAGAGTGAACCAGCGCCGAATAGAGCATCTTGGCGTTATGGAAGGGCAGCGGTGTACGATGAGCGCAGACCATAACTCCAGAACTGAAAATGAAGCACGCTCTATCTCATAGTCGCAGTGAGATCTATGCAATACCGCCGTTGCAGAAAGTCTTGCAGGTTTGAATCAAAAGCAAAATTAACTTTTTGCTGATAGTCCCAACCACGCAAAATCGCCTGGCAAACGCACGAAATCTGCGTCCTAGTGTGCCAACTGAATCTCCAGTAGTACCCACAACTACAATCTTTAAAACCCCAGTCCCAAACTTTCATGTTCTCAGACGAAAACCGTCGCAAAAGGTCAGATCGAAGTCAGGTACGCAGTAAAGTAAATCACCACAGCAAATTGAAGAGAGCAAGGGCGTTTCGGTCCAGCCAGCAGCGTCGCCGTCGGACAAATGACTCGACCCGTTACTGCTCCGCAGCTCAGCCACTGCTTGTCCGACGGCGGCCGAGGTCGCACAAGACTCATTTCTTGAACAAAATCGTGCTCTGGTTGGGTCATCACGAATTATTTCTGCTGTCTCCATCGTAAATGCAATTTTTATCCTTGGAAATGGGAAGAAAAGCTCGAGTTGACCAGGAGGATGCAGCTTGAGACGCACTTTTAAGGGTTTTAGTGAGAAATTAAGAGAACAAACGAGAGGATAAAATCCATGAGGGTTCAATGTGCTACTTCAAAGCAGTTTAGCAGTGTTTTACGGGGGTTGAAGGCGTGTGTACAGCGAGAGGTGACATGATCTTGACAGGCTCTTGTTATTGGTCGATAATAAGTGTACAAGTATTTTGGATAACATGGCTACATTGGATAATATCGTGGATAATTCCAGCATGTAGCCATCTGTGTTGGAGTTGTGCAAGTACTTCAATACCCTAGAGCTTTGATAAAGAGCCATAGGTGTCTGCTTCTAATGACCATATGAAAACACAAAGCGATAGGCAACCAGTCAAGCCCGGAGTCATCGGCGCCTTCCTCATCGATTACGGGCAACATGTTGTTGTTGTTGATGCAGTAAATGCCCTATTCTAAGCCAAACGCATGAAGACTCGTTCAAACAATGATCATGAACGATATATGCTTCTACATGGACGTAGTTACGCAGCATAAGATGACCCTTGGCGTACGTTCTGGTCACGAATGGACCAGCTTCCGCCAATTTCACTTGCTGCAACTTCCTTTCGACGATCATTTTTTAAGTCGTCTTCTAGAGACTACATCAAACAAAACTTCAGTTACAACACCATGACTGAAGAACGCTGTTGTGGACACACGACGCTTCCAAACGACGATGAGTACGACGTAAACTTGCAAGTCGAGGCCATTTTCATCATCTTCGCAGCTTCAGCAGCCGGAACTTTGGTCCCGTGCTTTCAAACAAGATCCTGGATGCAGTGCCAACTCGGTTACGATGGAGGCTATAAAAGCTTTCTCCTTCGGTGTCATCCTCGCGACAGGACTCATCCACATGGTGAACGAAGGTATCGAAAAACTGAGTGACAAGTGTCTCGATGTCGTGGAGGAATACGGGTGTATTGGACTGGCGATTGACCTCGTCACAATGGTGCTCATGCATCTTATCGAGTGCGAAAGCGCGGTGTTCTTTAGCGATCATGGTTCTGCACTTCACGGTCACGCACACGAAGTTCACGCCGAGGTCGAGCTTGCGAGTACCAAGAGAGGGAGCATCATCACCCCACAGCCCGCCGGAAACCCGTACCACCAAATGGCATCAGCTGCATCAGCACAGGAAGGTACAATGCCCACGAAGATCGCAACAATCATTTTTGGAGCGGGCGTTGTATTCCATTCCGTAGTTGTTGGGCTAGACCTCGGAGTGACAGCTGGTCCTGAGTTCCACACACTCCTCGCTGCGCTGTGCTTCCACCGATTCTTTGAGGGCGTCGCCGTTGGCAGTGCTGTCATCGTTCGACCAAGAATCTGAGCAAGCTGTTCGTGATGATCTTCGTGTTTGCCATCACCACACCCATCGGTCAGGCCGTCGGCATTGTGGTCCACTCAACGTACTCCAGTTCTTCAACCACAGCGTTGTGGGTCCAAGGCATTTTGGACTGCGTGGCTGGCGGCATATTGCTGTACACAGGTCTCGTCGGGCTACTAACGTACGGGATGACCACGAACCAGCAGTTCCTGTCGAGAAGTTCTCCCCAACGTTTCACTTGGTACACTTCCTTGTGGGCGGGTGCTGGACTCATGACACTCACTGGAAAGTGGGCATGAAGCCGAGGATATACCACTTGAACTAGTCTCGGTCATATTAGGACATGATTGTTGAAGCTAGAATGTGTGTGCAAGTTGAAGTTAACCATCACTCACCTCGTCTTCAAACCCACCAATGAGATGCTGACAAGCCTCTCCCAGTTTTCATCCAATCGAAAGCTGCCAAGCCAACAGGCGTGTTCAAGATGGCTACATGTGTTGCATGGTCACGCACGAGCAGTTCCTAATTTACCATTTCACATTAACCAGCAAATTTCGAGTCGAAATGGCTCGCGCATCAGCAATGAACCTCTTTGGACGTGTGCAATCCAGCGCATCTCGACTTCAGCAGAGCATGAACCAGCAATTTCAACTGCTTTCGACGTCTCTGGCTACGGCACCACCATCTTCCTCAGCCTTTGAACAAGTCACAGTGTCGCCATCCTGCAGTTTTCGGTCCACCTTTGTACACAATTGTGGCAGCGATGTTCATGCGACTTCAAAGGCTATTGAACACACCTCCGATGCAAGTTCCGAAGGTCACCTCCAAGCGCTTTCAATTGACGGAGTCGCGCTACTAATCGTCTCTTACTTGGACGGTGAGTCTCTAGCCCGGGTGCAAGGTGTCAATACCGGGTGGCGCTTCTTCATTCAGCAGTACAGAGAGACTCTGTACCGATCGTTGATCAATGACCGAAAGGTCTTCCACACGGTGATCACGTCCACGTCGGCGTTCAAGTCGTATCTCTTTTCGCTACGCCACGAATTGGACCGAGAACTCGCGCACACGCATGCCGTTCAACACACACATGAAGCGTTGGAAAACTATTGTGCTTCCACCGAAGAGCACGGCTTCGTTGCTATGTTCTGTGACATCATCGAGTTTCGCGACCCAAGAATCGCCCGCTTCGTAGCTTGGAAACGCCAAAGTGCACTCAGCATGGTGCTTGCAGCCACGCCAAACCACGTCATGGCATTTCGAAAGCGTTCCAGCTACGTGGGTCCGATCACATTTGTACCAGTGGACAACCCGTTGTGGCCAGTGTTCACATCATCGCCGATAGATGCTCCAGGTTTCATGGGCTACGCTTTCGACCATGTGACGATGGTTGCAGGCTACGAGGCACTGAAAGACACTGTGGTCAAGTCAATTCTCAAGGAGCTCATGATCTTCGATACCACCGAACACGCAACAGCGTATGGTCGCAGCATCGGTCGTGCTCCGTACGCGGCAATTCTCGAAGACGAAGACGCTCAGGTGCAAGTTGGACAGTCAGAACGAACCAGCCACCTCACATTTTCGTCACCACTGCGTCAGCAGCTCAGCAAATACTCGGTTGCAGAGCGCATTCGCCGCCTTCGAGCTAAAATCAAGGCTGTAGATGACTGCATCGCCGCAACACCAAACATTGGTCTTCCGAGAGCCACACTAGTGTAGATAAAGCAACACCACCTTGTAACTAAATCAAATTGTCAGGCTGAAACTTCAATCTCGCGCGCTATGTTCTATTTCGCTTGTTCTTTATGACACAATGCACTGCGCAGCGCCATCGCAGACAAAAGATGAACACGATCGTTGCTGGTCTGCCAGTACTGCAGCAAATCGGTTGCCTGCTTGCTGAATTCCTTCACCGCTTTCGATCCCAGCGCCGCCACTACCGCATCCGCTGGCCACGTCTACCTCCTGCTCTGCCTGCCATCTCTCCTCATGTCCCGGACGGCGGTGATTCTTCTGCTGGTGCTTCTCGCGCTTTTTCTTCTCGCGTTTCTTCTTCGCATTATATTTCTTGAAAGCTTTCGAATCTCCATAATAATGGCATAACACCGAGTCAACCTGGTCTACCACCACACGGGGCTGACTCATGTATGTTTGGGCCGGTATCGTCCCCTTGGGATCCACAGGTCTACTGCCTTCATCCTTCGGGTTGATCAATGGTAGTTTAAGGTACCGGCAAATCGGGTTGCAGCGGTGCGAGCCTAGGAAACGCTCAAAACCGCGTAAAGCCAAGTTGCCTTTGCCGAATTCTTTGCCGCGTTGTGTGTGTATCTGGGGGTCGGTATAGTGATCGCCAACTCCCTGAATATCAACCACGAGAATTTGTTGACCTGATGCCTCGTACGTGAAGTGCGAAAAAGCCTGTGGTGTGTTGCGCTCCAGCTCGCTCACGTAGCCAAAATTATTATTGTGCTTGTGGTACTCCCCTGCAATGAAGGGTTCCACGCCACAAATTGTTCCACTTAGTGTCAGGTTGTCGACATTTGCATCGCCACTTTCCCCGTTATTAGGAATCAGCTGAAGGATCCAGGCCTCTAAGAACTCGACGCGCCGCGGTGGGTTGTACGAGTTGTAGAGTTTTGCGTACTTGGCCGCTACTGCCTGCATTTCTACGTCTTTGAAGTACGTATCCGGATTTTCATTGGGGTCGATAGCGATTTTCGCCACGTAGCTGGTACATTTTGACATCACACTGTCTTCATCGACGTCACCCACGCGTAAAGCAGGAGGCGGCATACTGAGATCTTGCAGGTGAAACACCTGGCGAAGGCCTCCTCGTGCGAACGGTTCTGTGTCAATCTTCACTTTAATGCGCGATGACGTCCACTGCAAAAATCGTACAAGATAAGTGACCGATCGAACATTGTCGCTAAAATGCCAAGGTCTGCACTTACCTTTCGCTGCTCCGAATCAAACACGTGCTTAATGGCATCTCGCTCGCGTAAACGCACAAAGTCTGGCGGCTCGCGATAGACGATCGGCAATTCGAGAGAAAGCAAGTCCGATGTTTTCGCGATTGCTGCAAGGTTAGGTACATCCATACACAACGTCATCAGCAAAGAGCTTAGTTTCTAGTTGTCCGGTAAGCGTTGCACGCAAGGAAACAAATTCATATTGCGCCTACTTTGATCAGCTTCGCTCAACTCGTCCACCAACTGCACGCGCCGGTCCTTGTACTCTGTCACCGTAATGAAGCCTTCCTGATACAGCTTCTGCAAGTTACGAAGCTTTTCCTCGCTTTCGACCGAATAGTTCGATCCGGATAATGGTCCAGACCCAGCTGCACCATAAAACCCTCCAGGTAAAACACCCGACGACTGCGACGGCCACGATTCACCAAAAAAATCATCAGCCGGTTGTGCGTCTACGGCGTCCATAGGTCCCTCCTCCTCAAACTGCTCACGAAGCTCCGCCAACAAATTGTCAACGGCAAAAGCTTCATCTTCATCGGTTTTGTGTTCTTCCTCCTCCATCTCCAGTTTCGCTTTTCGCCGTTCTGCTGCGTAGTCCACACTTGCTCCCACATGGTAAAATGCATTTTCCTTGTGGAAAAAAGACGGTGGAGCTCGTGAACTTTTCGTAAAATTCTCTGAGCACGTCCGTCTTCTCAAGGCCAACTCTGCTGGATCCAGTGGCGGTTCTGGTTCGTACTCTTCGTCCCCAATAAAGTGGCTATAGCTGCTGGCATCACTAAACCCGTTAGTGGTTTTCCTCCAATTATTATCGTAAATCTGACTCGTAAGCTTGGCCAAAGCTCCTCCACTGGACCGTAAAATGAGGTCCGAGCTGTGGAAGCGACGTCGAATTGGGAGTTCGTCCTGCTCCTGGGGGTGGGGGTATCTCCATTGGGGTTGGGGGTTCATCTTATTTGTGCTTTTAGGTTTAAACGCCTTTTGGGCCGCGAGTTCCACGGACGAAGTGGACGAAACGGAGCGCGGCGAGAGCGAAGGCGCGCGGGCCAGCGACGCGCACGGGGACGTCGACAGCTTGCTCTGCATCTTGGCGTCCTCTCCGATGGCGGGCAGCGCCATGGCGGGCGGCGACTGGCGACTGGGAGTCTGCGGCTCTTCTCGAGGTGTTGATTTTAAGCTTTTGAATCAGAAATTAGTATGCGGAGGTAAACGCGACTTCTGATTGGAGGAAATTACGTTGAGATGAACTATGATTGGACGAAATGTGAAAG
>AUWJ02024705.1:0-11147 GCA_000468175.2 Phytophthora cryptogea
CATGGGCGTGACCAAGGAGCTTCTCGCGGAAGGCAGCGGCGCGACGCCCCCCAAGGGCGCCTCTGTTACGGTGCACTGCACGGGCTACGGCAAGGACCGCGACCTGGCGCAGAAGTTCTGGAGCACCAAGGACCCAGGCCAGACGCCCTTCACGTTCAAGGTGGGGCTGGGCCAGGTGATCAAGGGCTGGGACGAAGGCGTGCTGGGCATGAAGCTCGGCGAGAAGGCGCGACTGACGTGTACGCCCGACTACGCGTACGGCGCGGGCGGCTTCCCGGCGTGGGGATATCCTTTTCTACCATTTTGCTTGTATTTCCTGCTGGAATTGTGTTGTATCATTCCTTTTTCAAATAGTTGCCTTAACGGTTTCTTCGGAAGTGCACAATTCAGCCCAACTCGACGCTCATTTTTGAGATTGAAGTGCTCAAGATCGAGTAGGACAGAGACGGAAGAGATTTCATGCCACGGCGCCGAACAAACGCTTTCAAGCCTCGACGACATGAGAAATAATGACAAGACAACTCAGGCGAAAGGTTATGCTTTGGTTTTTGCTTTGCTTTGTACGGGACGACAGAGTCACCGAATGCCTCTCTGTGCAGTTATGTGTGGGTTTTCAGGGCTTCGAAACCACACTCTGAAGTTGTCAGCAAACAACGTCCTCTCTGTAAAACTGCACAACGTTCTAGAGTTCTGCTAATAGCACGGAGTTTGCGTCAAGAACCTTATACACATGCTGTTTGATACCTCGAAGTTTTAAGTCTTGGTAAGATATAAGCGACGACATCGAACAAAAAAAACTTAACTTGTTGTCGAACTATGTATGTGCAGTTTTGGTGTAAATGAAGGACTGCCATGGCGGACAAAGATGAATGGAAGGAAATTCCGGGCGCGTCAAAAGACGCAACATTCATTTGTTTGGCTTCGCGTACTCATGCCTCACACAAACTTCGAGAATAAAAGCAGAGAGCTACTCGGATGGCACTCCCATGGCCTTCCTGTAGCTTCACCGAAGGTCGACAGACCCTTCAGTAGAATCGTCCACGGCGCGGACGAGTGACAACAACGCCACCGCTCACGACTCGGCCACCAGCAACAACGGCCTCTTTATCGACGGTGACATCAGCTCCATCACCCACCAGCTCATCCCCAAGACCACGCAGCGCTGCAGTCAAATCCATTTAAGCCAACACATTAACACCTCACAGTATTCAGACCTCTTACCTCGATAACCACCGGCACCACCGCCACCAAGACCACCTCCAAGACCACCACCAAGACCACCAAGGTCGCCCATGCCTCCATTGTCACCAGCATCGCCAGTGTCATCATCTCCCATATCCCCGCCTCCAAACTGCTCCTGCTCAGCTAAAGCACGCTCTTCGCCGATATTCGCTTGCCCTGGCACATGCGTTGCCAGCGACACCGCCAGCAGAAGCGAAGCGAAGCAGAAGAAGAAAGCGTTCATGTCGTTAGTGCAGTTGCGAGGCACAAAGCAAGTCTGAGAGTGAGACTCTTGCAAGACAAGCACACTGCAGGTGGTTTCTGACCCGCCAGTTTATCACTTGCGTGTTTGAAGAGCTGCCCCCTCCCAACGTCTGCGTGCCAAAATGCAAGACCAACAACGTGCGTACGCACATCGAAGAATTCAAAGAATTGCGACTTCATTGACCGAGAAAAACTGCAGAATGGCGGTGTGCCCTAGAGGCTTTGAAGTTGCCGGTCCACGCTTATAATCTGCGCACGACACTTTGTTCAGGACAACCAAGACATTCAGCGAGCAACTAAATTCAAGATACCTTTTCATCCCAGGCAGCGACTTCTGCTTGGAACTTGGATTCTTGTTGAGCACATTTCTGCTGCAGTTTGAGTTCTTGGCGTCGAAGCTCAAACTCGATGCGTGCTTGCGCATCTTCAGCACATGCGTCAATTTCGGAGATACGTGCAGCATACTCCGTAGCATGCTGAAAATGGAAAGGAATCAAATGGTAAGCGCACAGCACCACAATCAAACTTGAGTTCTTACGGACCTTGATGCCTTCGCCTAATATATGGCTTAAGGTTTCGGCGTCACGAAGCTCCGAGGTCATTTCTTCTTGTTGCTTGAGCAATAAATCTCTCTGGCGACGAAGCTTCGTTTGCACTTGAGCAATGCTCTTGTTCTTGCGCTGGAGCTCCCTGTATTCAGCCTGGGCGTTCTCACCCCTCTTTTTCGAATCAAATAAAGACTCGCGCAAGTTCTTGGTTCGCTCCTCTTGCGTATCAATGTCAGTTGCAAGTGAGGTCATTTCACGGTCGAGTCCTTCTGCTGTATCCTTGGCTACGGCAATCTTAGCACCGATATCTGCCAATGTTGCGTTGAGCTGCACATGCATTTAGCAACGCTTTTAAGATCAACTGAGAGCTCAAGATGCATATACGTACTTGAGTCTGGTCTGCCTCTGACAGTTGCAGTAGATTCTGTACACACACACTATTAGCTCGGCACGTCTAGGCAAATAACTCATGTGACGCTACCTGTTTCTCATCCAACTTTTTCTGAACGGTTTGAGCAGTGTCACGCTTTGCAGACAGCTCTTCCTGAAGACGTGATGTGTCAAACTTTCCTTCGCCTCGACGAAAGCTGGAAATTGTTTCTGATAACTCAGATGCGGCACTCTGACAGCAGACTTAAGCGGTTAGTGTTAATAACGACCCAAACTTGTCCAAGAGCCAACCTCGGAAGCAACCAGTTGCTCGTTGCACACACTAAGCCTGGGGAAGCAACATCACATGAGTACAACAGAGGCACATGCTAAACACAGGCACATACTAATACTTTTGTTCTAGTTCTTGTCGCTTCGAACCAAGGAAATCGATTGCAGATAGTGTGTCTTCGTTCGCCATTTGGCCTTGTTCGAGCTCTGCTCGTTCAAAAGTTGCATTAGTGTTTTCGCGTATATCTCAAGCACCCATTCACGAAAGCTTACCAGAAGTGATGAACGCGATTCTACGCTTTAGCGAGCTGATCTCGTTTTTAGTCTTGAGTCGAAACTTCCTCCGTTTGGCTTTCAGCTTGTTTTCAGTCTTCCCTGTCATTGCCACAGAGTGTCGTGAGTACAATATGCTTACTTACCTAGCGTCAAGGTATCGGAACTTACCATTTGCTTTGATAACGCGAAGGGTGTCTTCACGAAGACGAGAGAAAATAACCTCGCTTTCGTCTTCCTTTAGCAAGATAGAATCACGTAGCTTGCGGGCTTCCTGCTCGCACTCCGACATTTCCGCTTCGAGCTTGTTTCTCTTTTCAATCAGCTGCTTCGTCTCTTCTTGCATCTGCGTGATGAACTGCTGTGTATATATTATTTTCGCATGGAGCTTCTGGCGACCAATGCGTAGCTCTATCGGCTCAGAACACTTCGTTAAGGCCTCATTGACTGCCACCAGCGATACTCACGACGGTTTAGAAACACTCTCAGTACTGCCTTTGAAAAAATGATTCCATCAAGAGTACCTTTGTCTGTTTCGCTCTTCACGGAAGCATTCAGCGACGACAGCTTCTCTAAATGCGTAGTAGCTTCTATAACGTGGCGTCTCAATCTTAGCATGGAAGCACGCTGCTGCTGAAACTTCGAGCGAAGCACCTGCACTTCACTTTCACGCAGCGCCACCGCATCTACGACGCCAGTTAGTCAACTAAAAGGCAGATACGAAGCGTGGGCACTAATTACCACGGAACTGTCGATGCGTTGCCTCCGCCGCTGCTCATACACAAACGAATCTGTCAGAGATGCAGCAAAACTAGCAGCACGAACGACGATTGAGCCTACCAATTTGCTTTTCTTCGAGGCTTTTCAGCTCGTTGGTGTCCCCCACCACCTCTTTCTTCAGTGTTTTGTAGCGCGTACGTTCCTGGGCTATCAGTTCCTGTAGGTATGCGCATTTATTTGGATGAGATGACCTAGTTACACAATCGTTGAGGTGCTTTCCACCTTATAATGCTTGATGTGCGCGTTCACCGCCGCGACGTTGCGCTCGTTCAGTTTGATTTTCTCGATGAGCTCCATCTCCGCATGCATCATCTCCACTACGAGCGGACACCACAGCCGGCACACGTGATCAATACACTAACGCTAGGTGCAAGGCGCCAAGATGAGCACAGACGCACCGATGTACTTGCGCAGCTCGCCGATCTCGTCCCCCACCAGCGCCGTTCTGGCGCTTGGCTCACTCGCCTTCTCCATTCTTATCTCTTGTTTCTTGGCCACTTGCGCGCTTGAGTGCGGAATGCGGAATGCGAAATGGATGCGGAATCCAAAGGGAAACCCAAGGACCATCACTCTTGAAGCAACTTCAACTGCGGCAACTTATTCCTACTTCCAGGAGCAACTGATGCTTTAGTTGGGTTGGGGAAGAGTCGCCTACCTCACCATTGAAGCAGACGCAGAGAGCTCGAAATGGTGTTAGCATCTACCGTCGGCGCAACCACAGACGTGTGTGCGTTGTCTGATCAGGTGAAGAAATACCGTGCTCGGGTTGTGCAGAATGCCCAGCCAACAGACAGCGACACCAAGCACGCAGGCTCGACGACAGTCATCCCGTCGCTGCTGCTCCTTTGCCTCAAGATCATCTCCGACCGCTTCCGGTTGCAGCCCAAGGCGCAGAACGTGCCCCGTCAATTCCTCCCGGAGGTCATGGCGCGACTGCCCTTGGACCTCGACGTGTGTGTGACTGCACCCAATGTGACGGACGAGAACTACTGGAAGCGCTGTTGTTTGAGCAAAACGCAGTGGAAGAACATCCAGATTGCGGACCACGGACTCACGTGGAAGCAGCTCTTCCTTGAGAAATACCTGCAGGACCTTCTGGAGGACTTTGACCCAGTAAGGGACGATCATGACCACTTAATGGCCGTCGTCAAGGCTTCGAGTGAGTACATTTTCACTCTTGAGATCGACCAACTGCTATCGCATCTCGACTTGAACGAGGTATGCGCCCAGCTGCGCAACTTGACCAGGCTTCGAGTGACTTATGGTGTCAAACAGATCGGGATGAAATATGAACGCATGTTGTTTGGCATGAAAATCTCCGACGCGACCAACCTTTCGCACATCGTCAAGATGTCGAACACGCTGACGACGCTGTGGCTGCCCAGTAATCTGCTGGACGACGACCTGCTGCGGATGCTCATGACAGGACTGGTGAAGAACTCCAGCATCACGTCCCTAGATCTCTCGCACAACAAGCTCACAAACCACGGAGCGAGGCTGCTGTCCAAGCTTCTCGGGCCCGAAAGCGTGATCACCACCTTGAAACTGTGCGACAACCAGATTCACGCAGAAGGCGGACGCTACCTTAGTCGCGGACTCAAATACAACACCAGCCTTGTCGAACTTGATCTCCGGCTGAATCGCCTTACAGACGACGGAGGATGCATGCTGCTGGAGGGACTCGTTGAGCACACCTCTCTGACGAACTTGAATTTAAGCAGCAACATGCTGGGAAAGGAAAGCGCCGAGGCACTGGCTGAAATTCTTGCGGACTCGTTGACGGCACTTCGATCCGTGGATCTGAGCAGCAACTCGCTCAGCGAGAGTGACGGCGACGTACTCCTTCAGGGGTTACAGCAGAATAACACGGTTGTTGCGCTGGACCTGAGGCAGAACACGCAGATCTCCGCTGATGCCGAGTGTCTCGTGAAGATCGCTCAAAAGATCAGACAGAACGAGGTGAACATGAAGACGTCTTCTACCGCAGGAGACGGTATTAGCAGCTCGCAAGTCACGCCAGACTTCATTCTCGCGGAATAAAGTGGGGTTGAATCTCGCAATTATGATTCGCTTTCTTCTTGACGTGATACAAGCAGCGCGTGCGATAAGGAAATGTACACGACGCTGTCTGCAGTTGATTCTGCAACTTCAATTCTGCTTTCTCGAGATTCCTCGCAATTACGCTGCACACAAGCGAGCATGAACTGCTTCTTCACCATTTTTGCCACTCGGCAGAAACTGACGATGTCCACGCGTGCAAATTCCTCGTCGTAGTCCTTCACCACAACGAGCGCTATAGCGTGGGTGCGCTTGGGGTCATCTAAGGAGAACAACCACGATAAGCAACAACATTATTTTCTTCTGATGAGCGTCGCCTGACCTTTGTAAATGAGGAAGTCCGCGCCGAACTTGGAGCCGAATGTCACGACGTAGCCTCGTTCCCACAGATCCCGGAACACGCGCAGTCGAGCATGACGTTGCATCGCTGCAAACAACCGATAGAATCACACCGATATCACGCTCATTGCACTACCGCATTGCCAAATTAAGATGAGTTAAAGACTTACAAAGTCGCCACCCAACGGAGCCTGTGGACTCTCTACATTGTCCACCACCGACCAACTCTTGTGCAATTTCTTGAACTAAAGTCCGGCCTTCATTATCCATTGCTTTACTACCATGAGGGCCTGGTATTGGTGCCTCTAGGCGAAGAAACCCTTTCGTGACGCCCACCGCAATCTCTTCCAGTGCCAAGCGCAGACGTTGACACGTCGATGGTGCAGCTGCATTGCCACCTTCAGGCGAGCCGTAGATCCGACACTCTTGCTGCAAGAAAAACACGTGCGCTGGGTCCTCAACGAGTGCGTAACACGCCTCAGCGTCGCCTCTCACCGCCACCACCTTCGCTCTTGCGCAGATGATACTCATCACAATAGAATAATTGCGTTTTGCAATAACCAATTATTGGCGCAAACCAATTATTGCTTCCGACTAGAATTACTTCGACCGCGATGGTCGAATCCGAGGCTTCGGCACTCGCTCGTGCGCCACAGCGTGCCAAGCCCGCGCGCCTCCCGCTACTGCTGCTGCTCTGGTGGTCTCGCGTGACGCTCTGGCTGCGGCGCTGGCTCCAGTTGTGGGTGAAGCGGCCGCTCATGCGCTTGGGAATCGGCGCCTCTGTGGACGTCCTGGAAGAGGAGAACGAGGCGGAAGACGCGGCTTCTAGCGAGGTCCAGCAGCAGCCGGAGACGACGCTGCCCTGCGGATTGGCCAATAATGGCAATTTGTGCTTCGTGAACGCCGTGCTGCAGTGTCTGGCGGCCGTCCCGAACTTCCTGGAGAGTGTGGACCGGGCGCTACGTATGCGGACCCAACTGCACGTGACTCGGCAGCCAGACGACGCCCACGTTCAGAAGTTGGTGGTGGCCGAGACGCTTGTGAGCCTGTTGAGAGGCATTTCGCCCGTGGAGAGCGAGGAGGACGAGATGGAGATGGAAGCGGAAGGACTGCGACGCAGAGGAGCCGAACGCGACCGACACAGACATGTGAGAGAGGACAATCAGCAGAAGATGAGGAGGTTCCGGTCGGCGGCGAGTCGCTGCACGCTTCTGGTTTCCAGCGCTGCGTCGAGACAGGAACAACAAGACGCGGAGGAGTTCTTGTCGTTCCTTCTGGAACTGCTGCATGAGCTGCTGCGGTGTCCTGCTGAGCCAGAGTACAGGAAAGAAGAAGAGCAGCGTCAGTTCTTGCAGTTGGAGAAGGGAGCTTTGCTCAAGCTTAAGAGCTATGACCCTAATGACCCACGCTCGTACATGCATGCGGTGGGTACGTACACGCTTGGA
Organism: Phytophthora cryptogea; assembly: GCA_000468175.2. Classification (NCBI taxonomy): domain Eukaryota; phylum Oomycota; class Peronosporomycetes; order Peronosporales; family Peronosporaceae; genus Phytophthora; species Phytophthora cryptogea. The sequence goes on from AUWJ02024705.1 coordinate 7,589, forward strand.
ACTTCAGGTGCTTGATGGGGTGGATGTTGTGAACTAATCGAACGCGTATGCGTGTATAGCACATCTTGGTGAGGTGCGGTGGAACCATTTCTTGAGGCAGAATGCCTCGGTGATCACGGATCTTTTTTCCGGACAGACTGTGAGAGGTTCGCAATGCTGTAGTTGCGCGAGCCTCACATGCCGTCATGAAGAACAACGGTGCGCATTGTTTCCCTTCTGACTTTGGGTTTTACGGTTTACTAACTGTACGCGCTCGAATGTGGACGATGCAGAATTATATCACTTGCGATCACCTCAGGGAAAGATGATCAAACACTTGCGGAGTGCTTGGAGCATTTTCGGCATCCTGAACAATTGACTGGGGAAAACCGCGTGTATTGCGATGGCTACTGCCAAACCAAAACCACTCGGCTCACGCAAATTTTGTTGCAGCGTGTGCCTCCTGTCCTGGTACTGCGGCTGCAGCGATTCAAACACACGTCTCTTCGAGGACATACAGAAAAGGTGGACACGGCGGTGAGCTTTCCGTGTGGAAGTCATGAGTTGCTGGACCTTACGATGAATGCCTTTTTTCGAGACGATGAAAAACGTGGCAAGTTCCAACTGGTGGCAGTATGCGCTCATCTCGGGGAATCAATAGACTCGGGTCATTATGTCGCCTATGTGCGGCACCACGCGGACCATGATTTACGGAGAGCTGAAGACGCGTCCGACAAATGGCTTCGGGTCGACGATGACGTGGTTTCTGTTATTGATGAAGCCACACTTCAGCGCGAGACGCTCACGTCTGCGTACCTTCTATTTTATTCTCTGGTTTCCAGGTGAGATCAATCCCGAGAATGTAATGGTTAAATGACAATCCGTCGATTGTCCATAATACGTTTAGGTCTCGCTTGCAACGTGCATTTTGGAAGGCATCGCGTATCTTCAATCACATGAGTCACAAAACGAAACACTGCACACAAGTTTGATCTGAACACAAACATACATTTGTGCGGAGAATACCGAGTGACAGCGAAGCCTATCAGGCAATACACATCTACGAGGCAGAAGTGTAGAAGTGGAACTGGTGGTAGTAGTCCAGCACTGCAGTCGTTCCAAAGCGGAATAGCTTGCCCACACCCGGTACGTAATCCAGCACGTCCGCGGCCTGCAATGAACATATATACATGGAGTGGTGAGTGCTCGGACATCTGGAGTGAAGTTTGTTTGCGAGCTGAACCAGCATCCTACCTTTCCGGCCGTAGGCTTGGTGACGGTCGCGAACACCGGATCGCGAAGCAAGTAAAGCAGAAGAGCCATCTATATGGATCGCACCATAAGCGACATCGTTTATAAGTCGTCCAGCATCCAGCCCGCATAAGTATCACGTTACAAACCTTTCGGGCTGCAAGTTCGTCCTTGGCCTTATCAGTGGAGGAAGGTTTCTTCGGGGCCACCGGCTTGACAGCCGCAGCAGACAGCGCCAAGCTACGTTGTAATGTCATACCACAACTAGTAAGCTCGGAAGCTTTTTCGCCAGATAAATTCGATTCCCACGTACCCAGAGAGTTCTACAAGAAGTGATAGAGCAACGGGAGTCCACGAGGTCTCCGGACGACGACGACGCAGCAAGGCATACACCACAGGCCGCAAAATATGACATACTTCTCCCGCCACGAGTAGATCCTCGCGCGCATCTTCGGCGACTTCAATCGTCGCGTCCTACATCGTGGTACAGAGAGAATCGATCACATTTCAGCACCATATGACAACCAACATGTATTTCTTCACGGCTTACCTCGAACGTGATCTTGTTGGGGGCATCGTTGGTGTCCTTGTCTGTCGACGGCTCAGGCTCTGCTGCAGTGGCTAAAGTATACCAACAACCAGCACGTTTAGTATATAAACAATCAACTGCGACATCAGCCTTCTCACCCTTTCCGAAAGTTTTGCCGGTGCGTGCACCCGGCTGCTTGGGTTTCTTAAACCGCGCAAAAGGCGACGGTCGAGGTGCGGACTCCACGCCCTTATACTGAAGCATTCCATTAAAAAGCACCCTGTTAGTGCCACCAAAGTGTCATCCACGTCTCGAAAATCAATCAGAACACGGACCTTGCCACCGCGCAGCAGCATGGCTCGACGTCGTTGGGCAAGAAGCACCAGTCGGAGGACACTCTTGACGACTTCCACCCACACAATCAGGCGCCACTTGCCGGCGTCTCCTCCGACTTTGCGAGCGATCACTTCCGCCAGCACTTGCACATGGGAAATCAACGACAGCGGGACACGAACCAAGCGCGTTAACCTGTAAACACCACACAAATCCCTCCATCCATCAGCCTTCCACCACTCTCCGTTTCAAGACGTTGCAACGCACTTTTGGGCGTTCGTGGACGGCTCCTGCTCGTCCTTTTCCTTCTTGTACAGCACGTAGTCGTGGTACAGATGCAGCAGCCCCACCAGCGAGTAGCCAAACTGCGTGGCCACCTCCGGCTCCATCAGTTTCTTCTGCAAGTTGCAATGCACACAAAAGTCAACTTCAAGCTGCGGATATCTTCAAGTTATCAGGCGAAAATCCTCCGTACCGGCACGAGCTGCGGCGCCACGTACAGCGTCGTCTCCACATTGCGGGCCAGACTCGTGTGGCTCCCCACCCACGCTTCGTAGGCGCCCAGAAGGGAAGAAGTCTTGGCAATTGTATCATTGGAATCGTTGGGGGACGACTCCGAGACGTCCGGAGAGGGAGAAACCACGCGCGTCGTGGTGGTGGTCGTGCGCGTGACCGTCTGGGTGGTCTCCGAGTCTCCGTCCGTCGCGGCGTCCGTCTGCACCGTCGTCGTCGTGTTCTCGTCCGCCATAGTAAAGTGTCAAGTGTTCGTCTTGCGGTATTAATGCCGACTTGAACAGTGCGTTGTCGAGTAATACAAAATCTATTGTACGTTCGGTGGCGGTAGCATACGTCGGGTGTACGTTCGTCACCGAATAATAGAGCGCCAATAGCCACACGATGCTGTCCCGACGTGCGGTGGTGACATTGGGGCGTTCGCTGGCTGCATCTAACGTCTCCTCTGTCCAGGATCTGTTCGTCACAAAACAGCTCGTTGGTGAACATCCTAAAAAGAATATAGCAATCAAATAGTGCCCACCTCCTGACTATCAAAGATGGCCGCCCTCCAGTCGAACTTGTAGATGCAACAGCACACACCTGAGCGTCAGCCCTAATCGATTGAGTGATACTTCCTTATGATGGAGAACTCGCGTATCGAATATGAGCTTGACGATCACGCCTTCCTGTATCTTGCGAATCATCTTGTTGATCACCCCCCTGTTCGTTACCCAGTCCATGCCGATCTTCATCTCTTTCGTCGCCTCTTCAATGTACTTGATGAGTTTCTTCTCTGCCTGCCTTGTTATCACCGAGCCAATCGTCTGGAGTGGACGTCATCGAATGCTTCTTCACCTCCGCTTGACAGCACTCAAACGTGGGTTTAGGAATTCCCGCTTTCACTGCCGCTGCATTGATCATTATATTTAAAGAAAGTGATGCCTGGGAGCACTTCAGCGACCTCCACCACTG
>KV742861.1:0-30411 GCA_000468175.2 Phytophthora cryptogea
ATTGCTTTCACTCAGCAACGGTGGTAGTATTTTTCTTCGTCTATCAACAATTGAATTGGCCAAGTCAACCCAGGCTACTACTCCATCGACTTCAGAGAAACATCAAAACTTCCCACTTAATTGATTGCTTTCAAAAATTATCTCACGTCTAACGGTGTTCGTTGGTTTCTGTCAAATGTGGGATATCCAGGGATGACTCGCCACCACCAAAACGCTTGTCGAATCCTAATCGACCACAACTTGTTCTTGACTGCCGCTGCTAGACTGAGGACTCAGATACACCGTTCCATTGAGATCACTCACCAGGAGAATATCTTGAACGAAATACGAGGCCGAAAGGTAGGGGTTGCCCGAACACTCCGCTAGGCGCAGCATGCACTCGTTCGGGTACAGAACGTTGTTCTTATCAAAAGATGGATTCCGCTCCATTGTGCATTTCTTGGGGCACGCTTCGTTGCCACTGCCGCTACTGCTCAAATTCGTGCTCGTCTAATCGACATCCGAGAAATCGAACTGCTTGTTGTTGTCATCTTCAGAGTTGGAATCAGTCGTGAACAACAGTTGCAAAGACAGCAACACATGCTAGGACGGACGATAGCTTCATCGTGGAGGTGACTTGGGGATGAAAGTGTCTTATCTAGTGCAGATTGTCGAATGAACTGAGAGGTTCACGGCGGCAAGACGGACGGTTGTGCTTCCTTGGTGAGCCAGAGAATGATTAACTTGATAATGTGCACGTACATATGTACAACGTTTCCAATGCTGACAGTGTCAAGGCGAGTCCCAAAGTGCAAAAGCTATGCTGTTGCCACAAGAACGAGCACTAACTCGAACAGCCTACCCTGAGAAATCGAATTTACCCCCCTTAGCCATTCCCCAATATACTTGATACTCAGCATTCACAAAAAATACTTCAAGAAAAATGTGGGTCTAATTTAACGTGAGAAACTACGAGTAGCATGCCAATAACGGTAGAAGCGTTGACGCTGATGTGTTTTCATGCATGTTGGAACTCATTTTATGCAATTTGGAGATGAAGAAAAGTCATAGGAGCAACAATGTTGCCAACTTGACATATCTGGGAACGGCCATCTTTTTTTTTTTAGTAAATCGGAATTCTCATCGATAGTAATCAACATGTACTGTATGTACAGTTTGTAATTCACCCTCAAGAAATCCAGACGAGATCGACCGTAGACGCAATCGCCGTAGTCGTTACCATATACACCTCCAATCATGAGCTTTGCCTAAGGAAATTTATCTGTACAGTGTACGTACATCTACCGTAGCAAACTAAAAAAATTCCGATTTGCGACGGCACTCCATCCATTTTTCATGATTCAGTTTTATTCGCTCAGTGTCAGTTTATCCACATTGAAGCAAAACTAGCATAGATACATCTCGTGAACTTGCTGAGTCGAGAAGTTGGTATTCATCAGAAGAGAGTCCCATATGCTCTTCCATTTCGTCCTCGGGAAATGGGAAAATGGCATAATAGGAAACAGGGTCACTGGATGAAGTACCTGAATTCACCGTCAGCTTGTACAAATACAATTGTACGCCAACCACACGGAGCCATAAGAAGTTGCACGGATCGGTCATCATCGCTATGTTCGTAAGCTGTACAACAGATGCGGTCACATCCGTGCGCTGTTGAAAGCAGTTGCTGGGCAGTCTTAAATCATTTCTTACGCCACAAAAGTTTTTGGATTGCGTTATGGGGCGTACTGGTTGTGTGTGGCAGGTTGGCGTTCGTTGAGCATTGACTGGGGCGAAATTTGTAGGAAATGAGTTGGAGATGTTATTATTCTTCGCTTGCAGACGCTGCAGTGGGCTCGTAGAACGTTTTAGGGCTGCTGCTGCTAAAATATTAGAAGCACGAGGGTCTCTTCGAGTCGGGGGTGCTTGAGTTAAAACGTTAAATCGGATGCTGAGTATGGTTGCTGGCCACAAGTACCGTGTCCCACAAGGTACTATCGGTGTTGAGCACAGAATAATTCCGTCCGTCTCACACAAAACGCCTTGTCGATGCAAGAAGGCTCGGATAGTGTTGAATGACAGCGCAATCAACCACACAATTCCCATGCATACCAGTAGCGTTTTCAAACTATCGTTGAGTGTGTATGTTGAGCTATTCAAGTACTCCTTGGGATCAATTGAGTTGATGATAGTATACATCTCACTTCCTTGAGTCGTATAAAACACGCTAATGTTATTCACATCTCGAAACATCAAGTTCTTGTACGGCCCAAACACCGTCAGCGAGGCTGTAAAGCTGAGTGTTAGACTCCGAATGCCAAGTAGACCATTCTCTCTTTGTCTTCTTAATGCAAATACGGCAATGGAACCGAAAAGAGCTACCAACCAAACACATCGCATTTGAACAGCAGACGCCTGAAAGAACGACACAGTTTCGAAATGGACAGCACCTCCTATAGCCGACCAGTTCGTATCCAGAAAAATGTCCATGAAGCCGACATCAAGAAGCAGAGCTGCCACGTAGCAGATAATCGGCACGAGGCTGGAGTATACAACGACTTGAAACGGAATCTTGAGCACAATCAGCGCAGTCGACACCAAACATGATGAAGATTTATTTTCTGCATTCGCCGCAGCAACGTAAGCTCCGTAGCCAAGTAGAACTAATCGAATCCACATGTATACCTGAGCGCCACCGCGTAGGGCAGCGATAATGCTGTACCAATCGACGATGTTAGTTTGGATGATGTCGCGCTCGTAGCGAAAATCATCCACAAAAATGGTTTTACACTCGACATAACTTGAGTCCGGCAACCACTCCGTTTTGATGTTGCTACACAGCACTCCTCTTGTTAGAACGACAATTTCAAAGTCTTCGTAGAAATTAAACGTAGACCGAGCTGCGCCGGATGTCGATGAAAGTCGTCGTGAAGTCAATAACACCACATTCATATCCAAGCCTGGGTATCGCTGCTGTAGCGATTGAAGTCGAAGGTCGATATGCTCCCACAACCGGATTGCCGGTAATGAAGAATTCAACGGGTTCTTGCACTTCCAAACACCAGGATGAAAACAAAAGTATGGCCGAGAAAAGGAATTTTTACTTACACGTTCACTGGAACAAATTCCAATTGACGTCGTTCCAAACGGAAGTGCTGTTGCGTGCACAGAGTGAATTCTCCACGCTGGGTTCTTTGTGACAAAGCGTAGCACGAAATGTTGAAGGGAATCTACCCAATTGTGCCTAGTGGCATAACGCATGCTCGTGAATGTATTTTCTCCTGATCGTAGCTTTTCATGAACAGCTCCAATGAAGCCGTCGAGCATTGTATACGTTGTGTTTAGACTTAAGTGCCCATTCCAATGCATGTTTTCTCGATCGGAATGGTTTTTGTACAGTAATAATGACGGGTAATCTGAAACATTGAGCAGCTCAACAGCCCCACGGAGACCGATAGAGGTAGTGTCGTACTTGTACAGCCATACTGGAATGTGTGAGACGGATTCGGTACCATGTAAACCAAGCAGAGTTTTACTTCCACCTTCACTGTTCACTCGCCTAATGTGGGCAACGGGGTAGTCGAAAGGTCCAAAGCGAACGGCAGTGCTCGGTAAGATCGACACAGAATAAAATTCCTTGAGATTTCGCACGCCAAGACCAGTACGAGGAATATCCGTCACTAGAAGAGCACAGGAGACTAAAGTAACTAGACAATGTAGTTTAGTCAGCACGATACAGCCCCCAATATCTGGTTGATGTTTATTCCAGGTCCGAGAGCTCAACGTTCTAATGGTACAATTTTTGGTGAAGTTAGCATTCGCATCCCCACGCGGTGACAATGGGTGAATTGTCGCCATGGAGTTCAATTCTGCGACTCTCGAACCACAAATCGATATTAGAAATGCTAACCATGCCAAGTTTAGCGATTGCGTGCAATACCTTGATTGAAAATAATGAAAACGTACGAGCGCATCTCAAATACTTCAGTGCCACCGAGATTGCTCCGTGCACGCAGTCAAAGGTTGGCTTTGTGTTTAACGGGGTGCAAGAGCAACTTCCTTCTTTGTCGAAAAAGACGAAAGGAAAATATATTATGCGTTGGTGAAACTCACGCGAGTCCATGAGACTTTAACACTAACTACGACGGCAACCATTAAACGAAGTATTTGTTACGCGGCCACAACTTTGTAAGTAGAGGTGTACATAAACAGCTACAAGAAATTCACTTGGACATATCGGCGCTTTGGCGTTGCAGCGAACGCGAAGATAAAGTTCATGAGAATTTCATTGAGGCGGTGGACTGCCTCAACTTGAATCGAGTGTTTCCCGTCCACGACGCTGATCATTGCAGTCTTGGACCCAATCGAGAGTTTTTCCTTCGTGACAGCTACGTAGTCGTCGTTGTGAGCTTTGATGGCATCTGCGTACCCCGCAGCATTGCGCATAGACCTCGGAAGGCTGATCTCAAGTTCTTCCAGCTCTCGAGACATCCTGAACGCGGGGTCACTCAAGCATTCCTCCAGTCCAACCACCTCTTCAGCACTTTGGATACTCAACTTCTTGATTCCCCAGCCCCGCAACACCTCTTTTGAGGAAATAATAACCTCAAAGTTTGCCAGACTCAACTCCTCCAAGTGCGGGCAAGCGGCAGCGATGTCGTCCAGGACTAAGTGACGACGTCTGCCCGTCCAAAACATCCCCAAGCTCAGCGAACGCAGGTTCTTGCCAATTAGCGCCAGCAAACTCGGCACCAATTCGTAGTTTTCGATCTCGAAGAACTCCAATGAGAGTGATCTCAAACAACCAGACTGGTCAGTCTGAAATGGAGATGATATCGGCTCATCCGGCACAAACTTGATGTCGTTTCCAGATTTTAGCTCGCAGAGCCCGTACCCAGGCACAACAATCTCGGCCACGCCAATGGCGTCGCCTTCATTGCGTCTTGCTCGACAACTACAGCTTTGTAAAATCACCAGAGAATTGTCGTTGTCGTCAACTCCACTGAGTCGAACTTCGGTTCCTTCTTGGACATCGACATACCCGTAGTCAGTGTGCTGAGATCGCAATTCAGCTGGTGGGAAGTTTCTTGCGAGAGCTTCAGCGACCGAATCGATGGTGGAAGTTGACAAGTGAATGTTGGAAATCTTAGCAGACCGAAGGGAGCAGTTGGAAGAACTGCTCCATAAGGCGTACGCCAACCAACCCCAGCGATATTGATTCAATGATGGGATACGATCGCCAATAGCTCCCATACGTAGAGTTAACCCCTCCGCGGATGAAGACTCAGCGATTGCAGAGCAGAGTCCAGCTGGGTGCGCCACGGAATGACTAGCAAACGTAACCTGCAAATCACCGATCGCATTTGTTCGTTGAATGGATGCAAAACTTTGATTGTCTTGTGGTGGTTCGCACACTGGTTCACCACAAACGAGCGTACTCAGCATGAAACCAGCGTTCGATAACGCCTTCCCAGGCTCCGTCACATCGATGGCTTCGTCCAAATAGAGTCGGAAAGTTTTCAGGTTCATAAATGCAAGTGCGTTAGTTAGTTGCGCTGCACCTGCCGCTGAAAACATTGGTTTCAACGCTTCAACAGTTTGCGGGATGACATTGGGCGGTGCATTTTCCCATCTACTCAGCAACTTGGCACCATCCTCCACAGCACACAACTGAACCACCGACGGCACCTCAATCTCAAACAGCTTTCGAAGTTTGTTCGAAAAGGAATCGTCTGTCATATCGTCCTCTGAGACTTGAGCTCCTTTCGTGGGGATCGAAACATGCTCCGCCGTCCACTCGATGACGCTACTGGCACTCCCCCACTCATCCGTTTCTCGCCGACCCATAAAGTCACACAACGCCCCCGTCACTTGTTTCCTCATAACCTCCAACTTGTCCATTGCAGCTTGGAACTCTGTTGAATAATGCACCATTTTTCCTGAACACCCGAACAATTTTCCCCATGTGACAGTCGATTCATGCACCACAACATCCTCGGAATCCAATTTCCCCACCAAATAACATTCCCATATTGGGAACACGAAAATGTAGTCGGGGGTGAACAAATCGCCGAAATTGTCGGCCACCACCACAAACTCGGCCAACAATTCCAGGAACGCTGCCCTGCTCACGGTCGCAAGCACGTTGAAAAGCTCCATCGCCTCTCGAATTCGTTGAAAGTGCATGACATCACTTCGAATTGATGCATTTGCACGAAATGGAATGGGGATGGAGCACCGACCACCGAGAGCTTGGTACCCTTTAGGCAATGACGGCCAGCATCGCATGGATGCATGCACGGGGAGGTTTAATGCACGGAATGCACGGGAGTTGCTGGTCTCGAGCGAATCGTGCACATTTTTGCATTCTTGCAAAACGTCTCGCCACGGTCTCAGAAATGCCCACTTGTCGTCCATGATGCGGATTGAAATGTGCGGTGGAGAATGGCACGATTCCTATTCCGCACATCGGCGATCGAGTCCGACGTGCAAAAAGAGCAACTTGCATTTCACCGTATGGAATTCGAGGCCTCAAGTTGGCAGTTTTTTAACAAATGTTGCGCAAACGAAATTATGTTGCACTTCCACTCATTGAACATTGGACAGGCAACGTCCAGCAACATAAGGAACATGGCTACATGTGCAACTGCAAGTTGTTGCATTTTACGGGCCAAGTGTTAAACGTGAACGTGCTGGTGGATTGATGCATCAAATGCATTTTTCATCTTGACGCTGGATGAACCTGTTAATCTATCATGGAAGTCGGATGCTTCTCAAGAATGAGCTGCACAAGTTGAGGGTAACCTGAAAAATACGCCATTGAAAGCGCCGTCCAGCCACAACAATCTTCGACATTCACGTTGGCTCCAGAGTCCAAAAGAATGCGAAGCACCTCGAGTCGATTGTACATTGCGGCCATTAAAAGTGCTGTCGCCCCCACATTCGACTGCAAGTCCATATTTGCTCCTTCGTCCACTAGCAACCGAACGACGTCAATATGGCCCCTTTCGGCTGCGATGAAGAGACTTGTGGTGCCGTCCTCATGCGTCCCATCAATCGACGCTCCTTTCTTGATTAATGCAAGCACCGACGCTGAGTGACCGAATTCAGCCGCAGTTCGCAACGCTGTTGCTTGCGTTGGTCTTTTTGCATGGATGTCGGCGTCGTTGCTCAGCAGTAGACGAATGATGTCGGTGTGGTTGCTAGCGGCAGCGTTCATTAGCGGCGTCCAGCCATCAGCTTCTGCCAAATTTGCGTTCGCGCCACCTTGTAGAAGTATCTCTGCGATCTCGAAGAAACCCAGATAACACGCCATGCTTAGCGCCGTCCAGCCATCGATTTGTGGGACCTCCAGCTCGGCTTTGTTTCTGACCAAGTACTGCACAACGTCAAAATAACCTTTTGCGGTGGCAGCAACCAACGGCGTGTAGCCATCGTATCCTGGTAAATTGATATCTGCTCCGCCTTCCACAAGTACCTGAACGACTGCCAGATGCCCGGAATCCGACGCAACTTTCAAAGCCGTCGAGCCGAGAGGAGTTTGTACGTTGACTTTTGCATGGTGTCGTAGTAGAACTTCGATGATCATGTCGTGTCCGAATTGGGCCGCAATATGCAGAGGACTCCATCCGTCGTCGCGTTCCCCGTTAACATTGGCACCTTGCTGAAGAGCAAGCTCAACCACGCGATAATCTCCCCACGCGCAAGCTTCCAGGAGTCGAATTGTAGAAATGTGCTCTGTTCCACGCGAACTAAAAAAATAGTTCCACACTCCGAGAACGGCAATCGCGACTGAGCAAGGATTGAAGCATAACGTGAGCGAAGACATTGTTGGAAATTGGTAAGAGGGAGCTCGGGTAGTTTGTCCAAAGCCAGAAAATAAAGCAAGTTTCGTCCTTCCAAAACTAAGCTCTTTACTACTGAACTGTGGTCGGTACATGTACAAACAACGTTTAGAGGACCATAATACATGTACCGTACATGTATTATGCTTGCGTACATGATGTACGCAAGCGCACCCACCAAAAGGCTTTCTCAATGATATTAGTTTCAGCCTCTGCAGTTCAGTAGATGGTCTACAGAAAGGAAAGTACTTGGGTATGCGTTCCTTTTCCTCAGTCGCAGCCATTTGTATCGGCTGCTATCTCTCCCTAAGGGTGGTCCAGTGGGCTAGACCCACGAATACTATGCACGTGATGCGCGTTCAAGCCCCGCCGAGCGGGACTTTTCAATGATACGAATGATCAGCATTCTCCCCTTAAATCACTTCTATCAAGACGTTAGCGTTACCAAACTTGTTCATGTTTTTTTTTACACTTACAGTACAAGAAAACTACTTTCAAACGTAGCGCAAATGGAGGATATACAGTACACTTACCCACTGAAATACGCCCATTGGTACCCGCTACAATGTCTCGCCTTTTTTCACTCGTATCACGAGGTTAGCGTTACCAAACTTGGGCAATGCCCTCGATCGGAAGTGGTAGGCACTCACTCCTCACTTCCGATTTATCTGCTTCGTGGGCACTTCACCCGTTCCAGTAAGCCACACAGGTGGAGCCATAGTTGCCATGTCTGGCCCTACCGTTAATAGTAGACCGACGACATACATCCAGACTAACAGCGGCTACTCAAGCATGAAATCTCTCTCTTATAACAAAGATTATCAAGCCCAACCGAAACTGAGAAAATCAAGACAACCATTGGACACAGCGTTCCTAACACAACTTGCTCGGCAACAATATTGGGAAAAACGTCAGCAAATGACCATGTCAATGAACGTTGCTGTCAACGAGGACGCAACTGCTGGCGAAGATGGGAACGGGTCTTCTCGTCTTTTCAGCTTCACAACTGCTGACGACCAAGACCAAGTTGATCTGACGGCACTCGCCTACATTGTTTCCATCGACGACAACTGTGATTGTATCACTTTCCCTCTCGACGTTCCTGACGAAGATATCAATGTTTTTGAGTGCACAGACGATGCCTTCTGGGACAGAATCCGCCTTGTGTTTTCAGATTCCAGTTGCTTCGAGCTCGAGTTTCCAGAGGGGGTCATGTATACACCGTATTGTACAGGAGAAACAACTGACCTATGTGCTCTTTGCACGATCAAACTGTCGATGGGGCTGGACGAAGGATCGTCGTCTTTGATGAGCTCCAATTCAGAGGAAGACTCCACGGCAAACAGCTTGGATGAAACGGGAGGAACTACGACCGACACAGAAGACGGGTCACTAGAACTCTCTTCTTCATCCAGCAAAGCAACTTCCGAGCAATCCTCCTCCTCGAGCCAATTTTCGTCAAGTCCATCATCCTCCTCAAACCAATTTTCATCAAGCTCAGCAGCCAGGGAGACTACAACCGAGCCAGCGTCATCTCCAGCCTCCACCCCAGCCGGGTTCAGCATCGGACGTTTGTTGACATTGGCCGCGATGATTGTCCTAGCTATCCAGTAACCTTAGTCGTGGATCGAGTTGCTGTCGATAATACCTACGTAATGCATGTCATTCTCCATCCTTCTCATCCGGCATTCTTTTCTCTTACTAACCTAAGTATTAATACATATCACTGTATAATACTTCACGCATGTAGCGTGGTATGCGCTCGGGAATTTAAAGTCTTAGTGGGGCAACAAGATCTCGTTGTGAATTACTTCGGTAAGTAATAAACGCTGCGTTGACTCAAGAAAACTTACGCAATCCTCATTCACGATTTTCCGGCAATAATAGTACGCGTATAATGCTACAGTAGCTCTTTATGTTTCGTGTTCGACTTTGCTGCTGAACCACTAGAACTTACCACGAGTACGCTGTTCTAGGTTTGCGTACATCCGACATACCTGAAATAAATGGAAGGGATTCGTTTCGGGTGATGTCACTTTCACGAGGAGATCCAAGGTTTAGCGTCATTTGCAATAGAACCTTTCTCCAAAAAGCAAACCTATCACTGCCACTTCACACAAAAATTTAGTGACGGCAAAAAGATAGATAAAGACCAAGATGATCACTATCTGCGCTATCGATAGAAGTCGATTACATCTCATCTGAAATGTACCCCACCTTCGCACTTTTCAATCGCACTCTTAAACAAAAAATGACGTCAGAATGGGAGTTCCTGAAGCCATGGCACACAGTACTACAAGGGCGCCCGACACACTGTAAGATTACGGATTTACACATTTCCTTTCGCTGTCCTGGGCACTTTGGTTACGCTACGGATGTTTACGTGAAAATCCCCGTGGACGCGGAGTCTCGACGAAATGTTGCTTGGCTGCAACAGATCCGCGAGGCGATGGAGCTATTCACCGTCCTCTCTGTTGTGAACAATCGAGCATTCAGAGAATTCTTTTCCTCACAACATAGAAGCTCACCCTGCCACCCGGTATGGTGGTTAATGCCGACAGGAATTCTAGCACCCGATGACCCTGCAGCAAGCCAGTCATCAGTCTCGTGGGGTGCTTTTCTCGGATTTCCAAATGACACATCGAGCTATTCACCGGAATTTCTAGCGGCACTCGAAAAGCTGGAAACAATCGGACTCGAGGAAGCCAGCAACATGGTTTTCCGTGCTCATTTTGAAGTTGGGTGGCGCTGTGAGTTACCTGGTTCGTATCATCGAGGTTGGCAAACCTTAAGCCGGTGTCCTAGAACAGTAAGCACGTTCTTGGATGGATTTAGGGAAATGTTCCATACCAGAGCTTCTCCTGTAGTCCAGATGCAACTTTCGCGTGGTGAAGCCGAAGTAATGGAGGTGCTACCCCCGCAGCGTCAACCTGGCACTCCGTTTACATTCGAGAGATACATGATATCGAATACAACGTTAGCTATGCGTACGGGTTTCGTTGAGTTGCTTGCCGCAATGGTAGGAGTGGCCACAAAAACGTTTTCCCTGAACCTTCGTCGTGCTACGATGGACACTTTACAATTTACGATGAATGTCGGTCTCCTGCTGAGCTCGATAGTTTGTGACCAATCTCTGGTTGTGGTACGAACAGAAAGCCGTGAAGAATTTCCACATCTACCCCATCGAGTGCAGTTGAGCAAACTTGAGTTTTCGTGCTCGTCCGTGTCGAATGTGGTGTTTTCGGCGAGCTGTTCGGCTGTGGCGGCGTATTCATCAAGTACAGATCTATCGAAATTTAACATTAATGAGCTGAATGCTGAGAGATGGTTGTGGCTAATATACGCAATCTGCTGCGGGTCATCGAGCGTCACGGTTCAAGCCGTTAATATCACGAGAGGAAAACTAGCAAAGGTTGATTTTTCGGCCATCGAGGCAGTACTGCGGACAAGTTATCCTCTTCCGGTTATGAATCAAGGAAAAGCACTTACTCCTCAATACGGATTCGTCGATATCAGTGCAGGAGCAGAGTTCCAACTCGGTAGATCACGAAATGATGACAACACAATTCACGTGGTTTCGGGGACGGTTCGCTGTCGAGCTCTTTACAGTCCTGCGGGTGACGTTGATAATGTCGAAATGGTCGTTCCGGGGTATGGTCTTTGCAAGGCGAGGCTTACTAACTCCATTCGATTCACTCCTGATTCGGAAAAATCTGAGCTCGCAACAAGACGAGTGTCCGGATCGTTAGGCTTGCAATATGTCAAGGTGGGAAACACGGCGTTGCTGTTGGATCTGCTGGCATTGGTCACACGTGGTCTCCGCAGTTTGACTCTAGTGGAAGACGCGGATAACCTGAACCAACTTGACCTCACCGAACTATCCGTTGCATGCCCAGACCTGCAAACACTATGCACCAGTAATTTCACGGTGGTGGTGGCTGCACATGATGAGTCCCTGCGTCGATGGTCCATCGAGAAAATGGAAATTGATGCCACCCGTAGCATATCAGACTTGACGTCGTGTTTGACCGACAGCAGTCTACGAATGTCTCGAGAGCTTGTCAAGTTGGAGGTGCGATTGCTGTCACCAGAAAGTCAATGTTTGGACGATGGGGAAATCTCTCAGCTGAAAGCTCACGACGGAGAATTCTTGCCTATTGTGAAAGAAAAGTTTCCTCTGCAGTCAAAGACCGCAATGATCAGTGCTGTCACGAGTCCAAGTGGTTTTTACGAGGCTCACAGGATGGACGCACATGTTCTGAGTCTCATTTTTGTGTTCGCGTCCACTCCTGCTCAGAGATCAGTTCCAGTGCGTGTCTGTGGTCGAACTTGAGTGCAAGTACTTTTGTTCAGTACGAGGCCTAATACGAGGCTCTATTACTCCTGGGGTCATTTGAATCTAACGATTTTTCACTGATATTGCTTTCGTTAGTTTAGTTTTATACTGCGAGGCGACCATATTTGCTTCTTGTGTTGCTCTTGACGTGTACTTGTCACTGGACAATTGTATTTTTATTTCAAGAAAGGTTCCGTCGAGAGGGTGGAGCTCTCTCACTTCGTCCTCACTGCCAAATTCTCTTTGTGATGAGACCTGCAGCTTGGCCAGATCTCGGGGTATTCGTAGCTTGCGGTCGGTCAAACATGAAGTCAAGTTGGGTACGCAACAGGTGGCTCTGATGTCCATTTCTTGATGGGCCGCGGCGCGGGGACTCGTTGTGTCGAACCACTACCACCGTGCAAGAGGTCGTCAAAAGTGTTTGCAGCTGGGGGCACGCGACGGAAAGCGCGGTTAGATCCAGTTCATCCCGTTTCCCGTTGAGTTGGCCAATTGTCAAACGACGGAGATCACGCGCGCAGTACTGCCTCGATGGTCACCAAATCAGGTTTCGTCAGCTTTCCTGTTACCATTTTAACTGTTTGCGCTGTCACGCTCAAAGTTCCGCAGCAGATTGCATTCATTAGCCAGACCCATCTCTCAGTACTCAGCAGCTCAGGCATGGTTGTTATCTCTGATCGATCTGAAATTAATGAAATTCTGCCACAGCCGAGCAGCTCGCCATGAACTCCGTGTTCGATACGGAGGAAACTGAAATTCGATCTGGTCGAATTGTATTCGACGAGACAAATATATTTAATTTCCAGCAGTTCGTCGTTTTGCTTAGATTCACATATACACACTTTTCCCAAGTGACGACAGCCAGTGTCTGCCTCACTGGAAAACTATGCCTCGTGTGTATTGATTGGCATGGTACATGTAGTTTATGGTATGAAACAGTTGGATATGGAGACTTGGGGACAACGCTGAGGCTGTGGCTCTCACTGCCTGCCTGTTACGAGGGAGAAATTGCCTCTCCGAATGAAGACTGCAACGATCGCAGTCGTCGAAAGTGCTAGCGTAATCCGCCATTTGAGATGCATATACCCTGCGTATCATTTCGGACGCCACTCCAGTAACTCGCCCATTGCTACATATAATACGAAGTAGATAGCAACATGTTCGCCTCACTTCAACATGGCCCATACAAATTCCCTTATCAACTCCTTCATCATTATCATCCAATCAAAACCTACCTGCTTTTCTATTCGTCGAAAATCGGACCAATTTGACGCCAACCATCGGTTGGCTGAACGGAGCTCCTCGACGTTTGCGCTCATCAATTGCAGTCAGGCCACGCAGCAGCTTTAGAGAGATCATGTCGTTTCGGGGTGGACGCGGAGGCGCTCGTGGAGGACGCGGCGGACGTGGAGGCGCTCGTGGCGGAGGTTTCGGTGGTCGTGGTGGCGGTCGCGGCGGCTTCCGTGAGCCCGAAGGCCCGCCGGCTTTCGTAGTGGGTGCGTGACTTTGAATAACCCATTGGTTCTCTAGTATTGGGTCGTGTATATTGACGTCCTTGGGTGCTTTTGCAATGCTTTGTGACGTGTTTAGAGCTCGGCTCCTTCATGCACGCGTGCGAGAACGAGATGGTGTACAAGAGCACGAATGACAAGGTGCCGTACTTTAATGCCGGCGCCTTCCTGGAGAACAAGACGCGCATCGGCAAGGTGGACGAGATCCTCGGCTCCATCAACGAAGTCATGTTCACGGTTAAGCCCGATTCGGGCGTGTCGGCTACGTCCTTCCAGGCCGGTGACAAGGTGTTCATCAGCCCTGACAAGCTGCTCCCTCTCAGCCGGTTCACGGAGAAGCCCGGCAAGAAGCCGGCAGGTGCTGGTGGCCGCGGAGGCCGTGGTGGGGCTCGTGGCGGGCGTGGAGGAGGTCGCGGAGGAGGCCGTGGTGGCTTTGCTGGCCGTGGTGGTGGCCGTGGAGGTTTCGGAGGACGTGGCGGCTTTGCTGGCCGTGGAGGAGGCTTTGGTGGACGTGGAGGCGGTCGCGGCGGCGGCCGGGGCTTCGGAGGTGGCCGTGGGCGCTATTAGACTCGGATCGCTCCCCGCTAGCCTCCAAAGTAGATTATGATTGTAACTTCACTGGGAAAAGCAAAACAAAAACCAACGATGTTCATGTTTAGCGTTCCGAGTGGCCAATACTACTTGTGCTTCCTTCGTGTAGTGCGTAGCTCACGCTTGGCTAAGATCTGTATCTATGCAATGAGGTCCGTATCCTCATCTTCAACAGCGTTGCCCTGTCAGTTGCATCATTCCCCTTGAGTTCTCTGTATGAAGCAGCCCGTTGAAGAAGCTCAGTTCAGATGGAAATATACTAGCGTCAATAGCATCTCGCTACGTCCGTCTCGCTACGTCGTTTAAATCCGCTCCAGACACTCGAACTGCACGATGCTGTTGCCTCGAATCACCTGCAGCAATTCCCCCATACAATATATTAGCCAAAATTATCAACTTACTGAGCCCAATCCATGGCAATTCATATACGCACCACCATGCCAATACGGTTGGACTCGGTGGCCGAGACCTCCTCCACCGTCTCGTCCAGCGTCACGTTCATGAACTGGTCGAAGCCTCGCAGCACGCCCGAGACCTTGCGGTTGCCGTTGAGCTTGAGACTCAAACGCTTGTCCATGTATCGCTTGAGATCGGGGCCCGCTGTCTTCACCATGGTCCACGTAATACGCCCTGGGGCCACTGCTTGCTGGAACACTCTGTGCTTCACACCACTGTTACATCATATTCGTGTGCACCACGTTGCTCTCTTAACACTCGGTTTCACTATACTCCGTCCTCGTATGCGACATGTCGACAAAACGTTCTCGAAGGCAAGAGTGATGGTCCCGCCCCCTCAGGGGTACGTAACCGCCCCCAGCCCTCACTTCGTAATTCGCCTCCTAGGACACAAGCGCAGACAACGATGAGCAACTTCTCGCAGGGACAGGACTGGGAAAGCGCCGGCTGGGGCAGCCGCGCGCCTCCTCGTGGCGCCGCTAAGCAGCAGGCGCTCAACAGCGCGCGTCGTGCCGGTACCGTCGTCACGGAGACTAAGTGTACGTCTACGATCTTCGTAACCCAATCCCCTCTATCTGCATTAGGCTGACGGGATATATTTTAACTTGTGATAGACGGAGCTGCGACCAACAAGGGAGCGCATAGCGGCGCTGGCGTGAACATGCGCAAGCTGGAGGAGGACACGGACAACTTTAAGCACGACGCCGTGGACCGCAGCCTCTCGCAGGCGCTCATGAAGGCCCGTATGGCCAAGAAGATGAATCAGAAGCAGTTGGGCACGCTCATCAACGAGAAGCCGCAGGTCATTGCCGACTATGAGTCGGGGCGTGCCATCCCCAACGGACAGATTATTTCGAAGCTGAACCGCGCACTGGGCGTGCAGCTCCCGCGCGGCCCCAAGAAGAAAAATACGCCGGCTAACTAACTGCAAAGAGATGCAGTTGGTTGGCACAGGTCTTGTTAGGCAGAGACGGGCAGACAGGCATTTGTCTGCGTCTCTAGCAGC
The DNA here is from genome assembly GCA_000468175.2 of Phytophthora cryptogea. Taxonomy (NCBI): domain Eukaryota; phylum Oomycota; class Peronosporomycetes; order Peronosporales; family Peronosporaceae; genus Phytophthora; species Phytophthora cryptogea. Next base: position 15,724 of record KV742861.1, read on the forward strand.
TCGAATCCCCCTTGTTCAGGTTGCCGGGGCGTCGTACTATATAGATTGATCAACACAAAATAATGAAAGCCCAGTGGCTCGACTTCATGACTGCGACCGGTACGCTGGCATCGCATCGGTCTTATCATTAACATGTGAACACGTGTGCTGTAGGGAGATCCGGACTGGACGGGAGGCAGGACAAGACAGGACTTCGGTGGAAATGGGTACACCAACTTCAACTTGCCACGTAACCGTTGCGTATGCTCATGTCCATTGCTGTGTGCACCTCAGTGATCGTTTGCCGCGTTGAGTTCCTGCCGGGCTACAAGGAAACGATGGGCCGGTGCTCTGCTGGATCTCTTCTGGATGCCCTGCTACATGCAGCTAAAAGCAGCGGAGCCGTTCGCTGGTCCGGTGCTCTCCGGCCCGAGATTTCAGAGTGCAGCCGTGTATTTATACCTGGTCACTAACCACGTTGTGAAGCTCCGTCGCATGCCTTGGGGCAGAGGAAGCAGTTATACGCTGGATGGGAACGTGCTTTTCCGATGTAGTGCGGGTGGACTAGGTCGCAGAAGCATCAGGGCTGCAGCCATCAATCAATTACTCAGACCCGCGCGCGGGTACGGGTCTTCTTCTCAGCGCGCGGATTTAGAGCCCTCACCAACAACAGCGTCCCATTCGAAACGAGCACTCGCTACGCCGTGCTGACTGCAATCGGTCATTTTGCGCCTTGCTCGCCCGTCGCACTTCGAATACAGTAGTTCGGCATGGCGAGTAACAATCCCAGCACCTGCAGCTCCTCTTCCTCCCGCGTGGCGTATCGAAGCGGACCAACCTCGCCTCCAGGATCAGAAACAGCTCAGGCGCCGGCTTACGACAGCGATGGCCTTGAAAGCGACGACGACACTCTTCTCGCGCTGTCATCGTTTGCCAAGATGGAAGCGTCTCGCGCTCCTCGCCTTAACGAAGTAGAAAGTTGTCAGCAAAGCAAGGCGGTTATCTCGTCCACGGCTGTGTTTGACACCACCACCACCGATTGCCTCGATACCGTCCAGCAAGCTATTGATGCAGTAGAAGATGCTCTTGCTCGATGCCCCAAGTATGAGCGTCGTGAGGCTCTTTCCGAGCTGTTGATGCACGCTAAACTCGAGCAGGCCAAGAAGATTAGCCAGACCCGTACCATCAACGCTGACACGTATCATCGTGCCAGCCTCTGGGCAGCTATGCTGATGCAGGTGCAGGAATTGGGTCGCAACTACCCCAAAGAGTACGAGTCTCTCTTCTTTATCAAGCTGCACAAGCCAGTAATATGGTCTCACACACTCTGCTTTCTGTTTCTTCAGCCCGCAGGTTCATCAGCTCGTGTACCTCGTTCAACAGTGCGTAGCTAGGAGCAACAAGCACGAAGTTCCTGAAGACGATGACCATTATTACTCCCATCCGGACGACGATCAGCAGGAAAATAGCGAACACGTTGGAGAAGAAAATGAGGAGGAGGTACAACCTGAAGAAATCGAGGAAGATAGCGAATTCTGTGGCAGGCTGGGGGAAGTGGCGGTTGATATTGATGGTGTTCTTGGTGAACACGACAGCATCGGCTACAGAATCACCGAAGACATTGTGGATGTGGACTCAAATCAAACAGAAGATGATGAGAACATCAATGCAGAATCCTCGAAACGTAGTGAAGAAGACCAGATCACGCAGTGCGATGACACGGAGATTGAGAAGCTCGATGAACACGAAAATTCACCGAAAGGTAGTACAGTGTCTTCATCCCGCCTGCGAGTTTTGCTGCCAATCTTGACTGCAAACATTATTGTCAAGGGGGTTCAAGTCCCTCGACTTCCTCGCGGGGGCTGTGGATCATCTAACAGCGCTGACAGCAGCAAAGTGAGTACTTCGACCTCGGGAAAGATTTCTCCGAAATCAGCAGAACGGAGCTCACGTTTGAAATTCCAGTTCCCTGAGAAAGAACTATTCCAGCTTTTGGAAGATGAAGAAGCGAAGCAAGGATCAGCACGAAGTCCTTCGCTGCACAGCTACCGAAGATTCAGCCCGAACTCGAAGATTACCGGCGCAGTGCCGCTACGGCGTAAATCGTTCTCCATGAAACGTAGCCCACTCAAAAGCACCGCATTTTCCGGCTTCGGGCCTTTGAACGTATGTCCAAGCGTTGATCGCGTTGATTTGGGAAGAGCATCCGCTTCGCCACGCACCCCGAAGCCTTCCAAACAGCTTTGGGCGGCACGACGCAAGTCTACAAGCGCATGCCACTCCACTGCTCCTAGTATATCACTCGGTCGTCGCAACAGTAAGAGCTTTTCTGCCACAAAGCAACAGATCCTCGCCTTCAGCAGCAAGAAGAAGACTGCTGCTTCCCCAAACAAGTCCTCGTCTGGATCACCGAGGCCATCGTCCATGTCATCACCGCCTTCTCCAGTCACCACGACTCAAACACAAATGGTGTTGCGTGTACGTGAGCGCACCAGTGATGGCGTACCGGAGCTTGTGATCTCCAAAAAGCCTGTCCACTTTGTAGTTTGGCACTGGAATGACCGGTGCATTCGCGTTCCGTTCATGAGCGCTGCTAACTTTATGGAGCTAGGACCAGCGCAGCACGGTATCATGTTACGGCAGCTCCGCTACGTGAAGTCGATGATGCACGAGCTTCCGTGGGCTAAGTCACACCTCCGATCCCTTTTGTCCAAGTATACTGCTAAAGAGGTTTCCAAAGAGGAATTGTATCCTCAGCTGAATGCACTTGGACAGCAGGTGCAACGCGAAATCGGTTTGCGAGCTAAACAGCACCGCGCACTCACAACTCGCAAGCAGCGACTGACGGTAACGCTGACGCTTGCTACCAGCGTCGTGAACGACACCCTTGTTACCAAATACGGTCGGCGTGGTCGCCCGCACGCATCGCGCTTGATGTACGACCCCAGCACTCCACTGCAGCTACGTTGGAGGCGCAAACATGGTGAGCGCAGCATTGAATACCTTCCAGTCGACGAGATCGAAGTCATCGAGGTGCCTGATAACTCAAGCCTGAGTGGTGGTGCAGGGGCGTTTGGCCGTGGCAACAAGAAGGCAGCAGCTGCAGTGGCCATCGACCCTGAATCCTGTCTGTCCCTGGTGACAGCTACACGCTCGCTCGACCTGCAAGTAGCTAGCGCGCTGCATCGGGAATGGCTCGCCAATGCCGTGCGGGATATCGTGTCATTCGCCCAGCAGTACAAAGCTGCCAAGGCAAGCACAGGCAACACCAGCGACAGCAGCAGCTCCAGCGACTCGACACCCAGCTCCTCTTCTCTTGCACGACGGCCACGACAGCTTCCTTCCTCTCGCAACGTGTTGCTTTACTGACGACCACCACCAACTCCAAACCGCCTAAACACAATAGCACAGCTTCTACGCAACAGCGAAGGATCCATCACAACATCAAAGTAGCTCCAATGAACCAGAACACCCCACCTTCTTGATCATCAGCGTATATTGACTACATAGGCACCGCAAACACAGTGCACAACACCGCCACGACCTTTTCCAGCCTCTTACTCCTTCTTCTTGTACTGCGGCTTGCTCGTCTTGGTGAGCAGCCACACGTAGAAGATGGACATGCCGAGACTGGTGGCCGCCACAAGACCGGCAGGGAAGAAAACCTCCGTCTTGTTGTAGCGGTTGCCCATGACCACTGTAAGGGGTGCCGACACGGCCAGCGAGACTGCAGGCCACAACTTGGACGTCACTGGACTCTGCGTGTACTCGTTGTAGCTGCAGTAGCCCACGAAGCTCAGGAAGGCGCCCGAGAGACCTCCAGCCACGAGAGAAGTGGTGCTGCCAGAGCTCACGAAGCCGATGACACCGCCGAGGCCCAGCAACATGCCATACTGTGGAAATACACCACCGGAATTTGGTTAATTGAGGATAACATGCGTATTAGTAGGCGGTTGGCCATGGGAGTTGCACGGTTGGATAGAGCAGAACAAGACGGAGAGAATAGTGTGTGGGTGCTTGAAGGGGACGTACCGGGAGCGTGAGGCAGAAGTCGTACATGATGTCGGAACTGTGCTCTTACGTGGCTTTCTTGGTAATGAACTCGAGTCTTGTTTACGATCGCACTGACTTGAAGTGAGTATGGAGGAAGGAAAGGGTTTCATTGGGTAAAACGTTCTGGCTTCAACTGGCGCTCGATTGGCTGATTTACCTGCGTCCGGGAATTAGGTGCGTATCTTGCGCAGCTCTCCCACACTTTTTAAAGTTAATTGACACGCTACCGCTGGCAATGACCCATTTCAAACAGGACAACAAATTTCTACCAATCAGAGTATTCGCTTTGGCTCTGATAGAAACGTCGCATGCCCTCCTCTTCCACCTACTCAGATCCTGCCATTCTACCATCCCGAGGCGAGCTCACATCGCTGCTTCCCGGCGCTCCAGCACCCACTGGACCCTCCCATCACCTCTAACAACTCGATACGATCGCCCCGTGCATTTTGCACTCGAGTCATTTTTCAAGCGTGAAAAATGTCCAACAAGATCTTCTGTAAATGCATTTTTCGAACCTTGCATCATAGCCCTCATGCATTAAACTCTAACGTGCATTGTTCCGTGCATTTTACAGGGGCGTTGACCTGCTCGTTGCTGTCTCTCTGCGGCTTCGTCTTCCTCTTCTTGGTGGGGATCCTCGTCAAGGTGCAGCCCGAGTACATGAAGATCAGCAAGAGCGTGGAGAGCCCCACGCCCATTTTTGAGTCCGCGTGTCTGTACGGAACGCTGTTCGTCGTGTCCTCCGTTGTCTACTACAAGGAGTCGAGGAAGAATGCACTCGAGAGCTACGACCTAAGCGGGTCCACGGTGGATGAACGCCAGAGTCTGCTGGACAAGTATGCAACACTGCTGATAGATGGTTGTCATGATATGCATTTTACTGACCGCATTTTTCACTTGCTGATGGCAGGCCGATGGTGAGCTACAGCTGAGTGCTGAGGTCGTGGGTGGACTTAACTGTTCACTCTTTGTTACGTTAATGTGAATGCAATTGCTATTTTCCTTTATATTGGTGAACGGGATGATACATACTGTAACTTGACTGTCGAGATGTAGCACACGATATTACTTGGCCTAGGTACATGTATTAATACAATATAGGAACCAAGCGCTAACTCTCTGCTGACAGAAACATTTTTCAATAATGCAATGCTCATATTAGTCGACTCAAATTACAATACTACTCGTACTCTCCTACGTACCCTTACCGTTCCAGCAACTGTATGAGCTGCTCCATGATGGACACGGCAGTCTTCGGGTTCATCTTTCTCATGAGGTTGTTGCCGTTGCTCTTCTCTGGGATCTGGTTCACGCGCCTGAACGAGGCTGTGGCGTTGTACAGTGCCAACTTCCTCGACAGCAGCTCCAGCAGTCCACCCAGACGCTTTTCGGCTTCGCTCCAGCTCTCCTGCACACCAGCGTTCTTTGCAGCCATAGGCTTCAATAGTCCCAGGTAATACGTGATAACGTTCGCCGACAGAACAAACACATGATGCATATCGCGATGAATATGCAGCAGGTCAACCAACGTGTCCAATGCGCGCAGATCCACATCCAGTCTGCCATTATCATCAGCAGAAACCAATGCTCGCATCGGCTTCATCTTGTCTGCGGAGCGCCGATACACAGTTAAGTTTTTCAACACAAGCAAAAGCTGGTGCAGAAGCTCCACGTGCGGACGGCTGCGATTCAGACCACGAATCGCTGCGAAAATGGTAGACGAGATCTGGAGTTGAACGCACTTGTGGCAGCATTCACGCGAGTAGCGCGTACACACTTCGATAGTGTGGCTTGCGAACAGCATATCTTGCAGGCGCTTGCCATGCAGCAGCATGTGGAGAGCCATATCGAGTCGCGCGCCTAGAGTCTGTGGCTGCTCCGTCTGCATGCTCCTCTCTTCATTAGGCTTGACTCGCAACTGCTGCAAACTGGTAGCCGAAGCGACCGTAGTAAGACGTGATTCTTGTCCAACCAACTTCATCTTGGACAACTTCATGCGCTGCTGCGTGATCTGTGGTGTGCTGCGGTGCAAGCGAACTAGCGTTCCACGCCACCACGACTGGAGCTTCCGCACCGCCACATAGTGGAGGTTTTGCTCCCGGTAGGGTATTATTACGTTTTGGCGGAGCCACACGCCCACAATACGCTCCGCACGCGCCTTCGCCATGGCCAAAGCAATCGCCTCGATTTCACGTTGACGCATTTCAACCGCTCGCCGCTCGCGTTCTGCCCATTTACAGCACAAATTCAGCCACCATACCTGCACCTGCTGAGCGGCAGTATCCATCCGCTGCTTGCGATCGATTCGTGCATTAACGGCACTTCGAAGGCAAAATGACCGCCAGCACACCGCAATTGTATTCACATCAGCAGTGCGCTTCCGCATAATTCCAGCACGGAGTCGTGTCCAATGAGCTCGCACAACCAATGAGCGCTTCTTCCGATACTTCGTCATGCGGTTGGAGAACCAGTACTCAATCTGCCAGCACGAAACAAACGTACGCAGTCGTTGTAGCTGCGCTTGCAGAGCGTAGAAGTTGAATCGATGAAGGCGAGAATTCCATCCGCGTACATACTTCTGGATACCCACAGCTGCGCGGTGAAAACGCAATGCTTGTCGGAACTTCGTCACTGCCAGCCACGAGCGTACCGCGCGTTGAATAACAACGACACCATTGCGAACTTTGAGATACTGCTGTTTCTCCCTGAATCCACGGAAGGCGGCCTGAACACCGGTAGCGGCAAGCATCCGTTTGTGAAAAGTATGAAAGCGATATACCGACTGGATGCGGTTTGCTGCACGGTGTTCCACTCTTTCCTGCAAACACCGAAGCCGATCTTTGCGAATACGTTCCTGCCGTTCATGCTCCTCTTGTTCCATACGCCGGTAACACAACAGCATTTTTCGGAATTCCTGCAATGCACGGAGCTGTTTCTGACGCCGCCATATCCGAACAGTCTTCTGAAGCAGGCACACACTTTGATGCAGACTAGAATACCAGCTTCTTACGAGCCATGCACGCACCAAACTCTGAATTTTGGTTGCAGCAACAGTTCGCTTCTGGAATCGATGACTCCGGAATGTATCTTGAATGCAAAGTGCGGCTCGCGTCTCCACCTTGCGCTTCAGCTCCTGCAACTGCATTTTCCGTCGTTCTTTTTCGGTCGCCTTCATTTGCCAATATGTCTTCAGCATCCTGTAAAACTGCAGCAATGCCGCTATTTGCCGTCTTCGACGCCATGCTCGAACATTTCGCTGGAGTACTACAGCAGCGAACTTCTCCTTCTGGTATTGCAACTTCTGCTTGGTGCCTCGGAACACGCTCGATAGCTTCGTCGCTGCCACCTCTCGTTTGCGCAGCGCAAACTTGCGAAAACAAATTTGAACACACTTGGCAGCACGCGTCTCCACCTTACATTTCAGCTTGCTTTGCTTCTTTTGCAGTTCCTTTTCCTTCATCATTTGTTCAAAGCGTTGCAAGGCTAGCACTCGCTTATGCTCTTCACATCGAAGTTGGAAGGAGCGCCACGCACGCTGAATAGCTCGCGCTGCACGATGGGCTTGACGCCATGTCTGCATTCGTTGCTTACGAGCTGCCGAACGCAACTTATCATGCTGCCATGCAACTTGAATTCGAGTAGCAGCAGCATGCCGATCGGCTATCATTTGTTGCCGAAGAAGACGGGCCCCCTCCCTGGACAAATGCTTCAACCAATTTCTCTCGATAATAGCGCAACTTGTTTTCACAAGCCTTCGCTTCGCGACCTTGCGCTGAATTGCCTCTTGAAGTCGTCGTTCTCTCTCGTGCTTCCATTTCAACTGCTTCCGCCAGTGGTACTGAATAACCAAAACAGCGCCAACCAAATCTCCATTAATCTGCAGTTGCCGGCGTGCACGGAATGCTCGCTGAATTGCAGCAACGGATTTTCGGAAGCGGATAAAACGCCTCCTTTCCATCCACACTTGCACCGTGCTTTTGACAAGATGCGCGGCTCGCAGCAGTTTTCGGCACTGGCGAATAGCAAGCCTCTTTTGGCTGGAGGTGTACCAGAAGCGCTGAACAATGCGCGCGCTGACGTTCTTCTTTCGGTGCATTCGCAAGCGAATAAGTGGGCTCTTCCACCAGCGCTTCAATCTGGAGGCGGCGTGAATCTCGCTGTATGAATCCATCAAGCGTGATTGTAAGTAGCAAACAAAGGTTACTACCATCTTTTCTTCTGGCGGGTTCTTGGTGTTGTACTGCTGCGGCATTAGTACCGGCACCTCTCCAAGCTGCTTGATCCGATCGTTGATAATAGCAAAGTGCCTCTGTTCATTCGACAGGAGTGTCTTCTCACTGAGCTGCTGAGCATCTTCGCTGTTTAAGTCACTTGTTGTCAGCAGCATATCCGATTTTGACAGCAGCATTGGATGATAATAATGAAGAAGGTAGCATAGTGCCTTTCCATCAGCAAAGGAGGTTGAGAAGTCGCTAACACCAATATTGTAGTTGGCGCAAACCGCACGACACCACTCCAACAGCAGCCCGTAGCACTCGTGTTCGTCTGCATGAGCAAGTGGTGCGTTATGCTGTTGTAGATCGAAGAAGTCCTTCGCTCGAAAACTCATTCGTTTGGCAACGTTCGCAATTTCTTGTCGCATAGTCTGAGGGTCCACAAGGGACTGCAGCTGGAAGGAGCTGATGAGCTTCCACAGCAGTGCTAAAGTTTTCTCCCGATGCCCATTCACAATATCTTTGGCCAAGTTTTCCACCATCTTTTCAGCTACCTTGCTGCGCAGCCCAGCAAAACCAGATGATGACACACGGACACGCCCGTTTAATCGGTGCTTCTTATCCGCCTTGCCATTGTTACTCTTCAAATTATCCAGCACACTCGCGCCGCACTTATCTTGTAAGAAGTGCAGGCAAATCTCGACGTTATGAACTTTTTGCAGTCGTGACAGAGCTGGCACACGCAAGAAGCTTGACAAGCCTTTCGGTCTGGCAACGATATCTTCATCCCGGTTAGTAGAGGAAGCCGTCATAAGAGCCTCCATTAGTTTTGCCAGTCGAACGCCATCCCGCAAATCCGTGTCCAGGCTCTTGATTTCCAGGTCAATCTCATCAAGAGCTGTCTGTTCATGCTTCAAGGTGTAGCCCAACTGCTTCAGGTGTTTATCGATACGACCTTCACTCGCCAGGAAAAGTCTGCAGAATTCAGTCACGAAAACCTGCGAGTTTTTCATCCACAATTTGTCATCGTTGCCGTTGTTGCTGTGTTGAGTGCTGCTGCTGTTGTTGTTGTTGCTGCTACTGTTGTGAGCTTTACCCGAGACTGTCTTTTTGGTAGATGGCGTAATACGGAATAGACATGGAAAATGGGCGAACTTGTCAGCCTTGAGCTCAATCGCACGATCCAAAAAGATCACTAACATGAAGAACTTCAACATGAACGACTGAGTTAGAGAATCAAAGTATTCACGGCCGTTGATGTTTTTCTTGGTGTTTTTGAACGCATTTCCACCATCGTTGCGATCTGCGGTGGATCCATCAAGCGGCGTCATAAGATTCTTCACCAAACGGTAGTTCTGCGCCACGTGTGCATCCTTAACCAAGTGTTTTAAAATGATTCGGCGCAATACTCGCGGCATTTTTCGCTCGGACAGTGATGGGTGCTTTTCTTGGCAAACTTGCTTGGCCGCGGTAGCGCTGAAAATCGCTCGCAGTGAGCACTTTTCCTGTCTCATTACTTGACTGCCGAGCACAGCGTACAGGCCTAGGCAGAGCCAAACGGGATGATAATTGTTTAACAGGCTGATGAGCTCCTCTTGCAAACCGACGTCAGCATACACAGGACGGTCTGCACGGAAAAGAAGCTTCTGGTTACCGATTTCATCTTGCAGATTAAACAAGATATCATCAATGTTTGGTGAGTGATACAACTCCACTGCAGCTTGAGCCCATTTAGATTCCATGCGCTTTTGCGCGAGTACGCGCAGAAATGAAAAATCGAATCGTCGCCTCCCTCCAGGAGATTGCTCCTCATCATCATTCGGCATGTCGCCTCCGCTCAGTCGCTCAGCTGTTCCATCCAAAAGCACGTAATTCATCCATTTAGTAAAGCCCTCGGTCTGCTTCGATACCCAGTTCTCATCGTAGACCTCCTGGCGCTGCTTCCACCAGGACCCAGAAAAAGGCTTTTTCGCAGACGGCGTGTCTTGAGAGCCTCCAGCGCATTTTCTCGGCGTCAATGCCTTAGCCATACCAACGCGTGGTTCGCTTTTTCGGCGCTTTGGACCGTTCCTTGGTGGTGAAAATTCAATGGAAACCGACGACCGTCGTTTATCCCCCACCCTCGGTCTTGGTCTCACGACAGGCTCCTGCTCAGGTTCCATATCACTCGGCGCCAAGGCACTCGATATCGTGAAAGCAGTACCCCTCTGTGGCCTTGATGACGCCGTCACAGCTAACTGCCTGTCATTCGGAGAAGGTATCCTCGGGGGTCTTTGCTGCTGTGTACGAGTTACCACCGTAACTGCGCCATCTGCCGGTGCACGATGCGCTGCGCGCAGACGGCCAAATCTGTTCAGCTTCGGAACACGTGGTGTCACCGTTCCCGTCGCTCTGCACTGCAATTTAAACCTGTCATTCACTGTAAACTTGAGGATGGCTGCAACTTCGCGTCCCACATCTACGGTAAGCGGTTCAAACGTGACTCTCAGCGTCACAGACTTGAGTGCGTCCACCACACATAGATGCAGATCGCACTTGAACCTGGTTTTCGTCTGTGCATTGTTCACAGACTCTGAATCTGCATTTCTCACCATCGCGTAGCCTTCGTACTTGACTCGCGCGTTGCCCAACTCACTGGGGTTCTCCAGCGTCAACTGCCTGCTCTTCCTCTCACCTAACGCCACGGTACCGAAGCGGATGTGACCCACCTGGCTGAAATCGTCCACAATCATCGTAGAATCCTGCTCCTGCTCCATTTCTGCGTCCTCGGGCAGCTCCAACGACCCCAACGACGTGCCATGCAGCTCCAGAGCACGCGACTCAAAGTGCGTCACAGCATTTGCCTCCGCCAGGGAGTCTCTCCTCGATCTGTCGTCGTCTTCGTCCTCATTTCCTTCGTAAAAAGGCTTGGGGGTCCTTGTCTGGGCGTCTTGAGCTGGATTCGGGCGCTTTCCAAGCAAAGACGACGGCAGTTGGTCGTTCTTGAGTGATGGTCCTCCTCCGCGACTCATAGAGACGTTCGGGTGGCCCCAGAGACGCCCAGAGACCGGCACGCGGTTCTCCTTGCCGTCGCGCACTTGATCCAATAATCTCTCGGCCGTTTCGAGGCCGTTCGCGCCCGTTGAAGCGTCAGAAGAGGGAGAAGCGAACGGGTCGAGAGATGCACGCGCCGCCCACTTGCCGGAAGCTCTGCTGGCCTCGCTGCCGACGCGCATGGAGACGCTCCGTCTGCGCTGTGCCGCCTCAAGAAGGCGCGCTTGCAATTGGGTTTGAATCGGTCAGCGAGGTAATGGATCCTTAAATTGCAAAAGTAGACGTATAGCATACAAGTCAGCAACGGCTAGATATGTAATATAGAACGTATTGGGATAGCTGTCCTCGTACATTCCCCGTGCTTGCGTTGCCTATCTTTGTAATTTGCATCCTATTCGTAAAAAGAGTAATTACTCGCGCAACCTTCCTCCTGCATGTCGCTCCAAGTGTGGTCGTTGGCGCAACCTCCACAGATCGTACTTAGTCCAGCGCTCGGGGGCCAAAAGCGGCTCGCGGCCAACCAATGGGCCCCTCTAGGTCTTCGGTCGGTCGAGAGCCGCGGGGCATTTATTTGCCGAAAGCGAAAGCACCCAAAGCGGAAGAATGTCGACGATCACCAAGGAGCAGCACGACGAACTGTGCGTGGCGTACGCGTCCATGATCCTCTTCGACGGGGAGCACGAGATCACGCCCGAGTCCATCCACCACATCCTGCACGCGTCGGGCAACGAGGTGGAGCCCTACTGGCCTACGCTCTTCTCGTCGCTGCTGTCCAAGGAGGGCAAGATTGTCGAGCTCATCTCCACGGGCGGAGCCGCCGCTGGCGGTGCCGCTGCCGCCTCGGGCGCCGCTGCTGGTGCCGCTGGCGCTGAGGCTGCCAAGGAGGAGGAGAAGCCCAAGGAGGAGGAAGAGGAGGCCGTACGTGCATTGTTGACGGTGGTTTTGAGGAGGTTAAGAGGCTGAGACTGACGAGTTGTGATGCTGTTTCTTGATGATTGCAGGACCTTGGCGGCGGCATGGACATGTTCGGCGGAGACGAGGACTACTAAGCGGAGCTCTCGAGCGCTGCTACTAGACATTGCCAGCCACTGTTACCGTCTGATCCCGCTTAACCATCCGTAATGGACTCGCGCGTCTATTCTTCCGGTGAATTCAAAGGCTTCGCGCAAGCGTCTTCGTTGAGTGTCTTCCAGTGCAGGTTTCCTTCGTTGTGCTTCACAGGGAGGGATATACAGGTAACAGGCCCGGACTAACGGACGGCAAAGGACGCAGAGGTTGGTGGACAGGTGTGAGCGGCAAGGTTCTAGTTCATGGCGCACGGCTGCTCAGGTGACTTGGCATTCAGTTTGAAGGAGAGACCTTTGTCTTTGGTGTTTGCCGCTCGCTGAACGACAAGTGGAGTCCGCCCTCTTCTTCGCTTTGAGTCTGCGATGGTGTGAAACGCTATCCTTTGCCAGCACAATTGGCATTTGCTCAGCCTTTCGGTTCCTTTCGCGCCCTTCTGCATTCAAACAAGCCGTCTCACCTTTTGACAGCTTGCTTCCGTCTAGTCTGCCTGCTGTCTTGTCCTCACAATGAACACATTCTGTAGCACACAGCATCCACACAGTCGTAATGACACTCATTTTGCTAGCGTTAAACGTCGCTTGTGGACATCGTTTGACCAGCATGTTGCCCTCTCTAAAGTGCGAATATGCATTCTCCCAGGTTCCCCTCCCAACCCGTTGCATCGACTCTGCCAGTCTATGTGTTGTCAGATCTGTGGCCCTCTGTCGCCGCCCCCTCTTTCCAGCCGCACAAAAGTCCCCAGTCTCCAGTCTCCAGAGCTCTACCGACAGTCGCGATGGTTGCCTCCAAGACCGTGAGATGGCACAAGCTGCCGTACACCAAGTTCCTGGCGCACGAGGCCAAGCGCGCCTACTTCCAGCCGTTCCTCATCGCGGGCGCGGCCGCCTGGGTCATCTGCGGCGTTTTGCCCGCCCGTGGCGCCTCGCAGGAGGACAAGGAGAAGAGCAACTACTGGAAGAAGCTTAACGGCAAGTTCGACTACAGCCACCACTAAGCGGAGGAACGAGAAAGGGGAAGAGCGCGTACAAGGAGCGAGGGCGGGAGGGGAGCGAGAGAGGGAGGAACCAACCGCCCACTGAAGAGAAGAGACGCTAGCTACGCGACCGATTGAAGCTACACCCCATTAGTGAGAAATACACCAATTGCGTGCGTTTTCTTACTTAGAGTTGTGTCTTTGGAGGGTGTTCCTTGTGGTTTGGTATCTTTGTGGAGGGCTGTTCATTACCAGGTGAGATGAATTTGATGACGATCTTCCAACATGGCTGGAGCAAGAGGTTTGGAAGCGCACTTGTTGAAGAATGCACCACATGTAAGTAACTTGTAGTGATGATAGACGCAACCAATTGCTCAGCGTTTAGCCGTGTGGAGCTCTGCTTTTACATGGAGTAACATCAACAAGTCCAAGTCGTGATCCCTGATCTTCTTCAGAGCGCAGACACTTTATCATCCCCTTCCACAGACAGATTCTGGACAAGGTGGTGCAAAGCACTTTGATGCTTGAGAAGCTAGCTTCCTACAGAACCAAGAGAACCCGTCTTGATTCTTCGTACCTTGGCATCAATCTCATCTCGAATGCAGCCTCGGCCGATTAAAGCCAATAAACCCGCTTGAAGAATTTATCTGAACGTGCCATAGAGAACTTATAAACTCTTTGAAAATTCTACTAACGTTACTACAATAGCATCCTCGCCACGCATGCTTGGCGTTCCAAATGGCGAGGAGTGAATAAAAACATGCGATTCTCCACGGCAGTATCATACTCAAGCGAACACACAGCAATATGCGTAGCAGAAATTGAATATTTATCACGCGCAGCAGAGTGATGCAGTTCAGCAGCACTAGGGGAGAGATCATCGTGAATGTTCCATGTAGAACTTGAAATGCGCGTTTTCTTTCCGCCAGCACACGCTTTATTAAAAATGTAGTGTCTCGTCAAATACGTTGCAGGGCAGCATCTAGTCAAAATGTTACAGCATCCATCGTCAAGTTGCGTCGAGACGTACTATTTTTTTAAGTAGAATTTATCAATTCTCATGTTTTCTCGTATATTCAGTTGAATCGTTATGGTGCACTAAAGGAAATGTATACCGTTCTCGGCCCTATCGGTTCTGTATACTGTCGCTGTAGGCAACCAAGCGCTCCACTGATCACTCCAAGGCTTGTAAGCTCACAAGACCATTGCACTTTCCCAAAACAACATGGCTACATTTGGGACTCATTCAACAATTGTCCACTATCAATGTGGCGATCTGCCGCCACGCCATTGGCTGAAACGCGATAACGGTTCCCAACGGTTGCTGCACCGCACACTTGGAGCTCTTGTTGGCGCGCAATGCACCTG
>KV742862.1:0-17474 GCA_000468175.2 Phytophthora cryptogea
TGGCATTCTGTGATCAGCACGCCATTTGATATTGGGAAAACTTTTTTAGAGGTGGCTGCATGTAGTTCTCTCTTTACGTTCAAGACAGCCTCACGATTTGAACAACCAGTCGAACGCTTGGACGAACTGTGTGAAGCACAATCGTTGCTCTTCGCTGGTCGATGAACAAAAGTCGCTCTCTTCAAGTCGGGTTTTCATAGCCTCGGCACTAATTGTCGGTCGGTCAAGGGGTGCCAGCGTCTGGAAAGCACTCAACGCAGCTCCCAATGAGACGCAACCATCTCGTGAATTTGGTCCCAGCCGCAAGAAAACACTTCGCAGTAGCACCTGCGAGTTTTCATATCGTTGCAGCTCTTGTTGCAGACTTTTGAGTCGAGTCTCTAGCGGTGTCAGACGTGCCTTCTCACAGTCAATTTTGAGTTCCCACTGCCGGAGTTCCTGCTTGTAGCGCTCAGTAGTGACTTCTAGACTGGTCAACTCCTTCTGAAGTGCAGCTTTCGTAGCACTACTAGTCTTCACACTGGCCAAATTATTGTTATCTGCACGTAAAATTGGCAATGGTGATTGAGACTCGAGCGCGCGTTTCTCCTCGAGCAACCGTGAGATCTCCACTTGCAGATCGACAAGAGTACAGAGGTGTCGGCGAGGCACACGATCCAGCTTTACCTTCATTTCATCTCGACGCGCTTGTTTGCGCTGAACAGCAAGTTGTTTATCTTGCACAGTCGTCTTTAGCATGAGTAGGTCTTCTGTCAGGCATTGATTCTCGAGCTTTTGGTCTAGCACGCGCTCGCCCCATTGAGATAGTGTCTTCGGCTTTGAACTTCCTTTAAGGGCACCGCTTGGGCTCCGACTAAGTGATGCAGATCGAGGAACTTGGCGCATGACGTTGGCAAGAGCTGCGCTCGTCTTCAGTTGTTGTAGTTCACTTTTGAGTGTGGCTGAAACCTGCTCCTTCTCAGCGAGTTGCATTGTCAGTGTGTGCATCTGGTTGGTGAGTGTCTTCTTCTCTTGGATCAATTCTTGCCGCATCTCGCACAAAGTTTCTTCATCTCGAAAGAACGCTGCCGATGAACGCATGAAAGCTCTCGCAGGTTTTACAGGAAGCGCTTGCTTGGCTGTAGTCGCACATTCCGACTTCTTCACCAACTCTTCTCTCTCTGAAAGTGTACTCACCAATCCCTCGTCTTCCGCTTCGGGTGCATCGTCCTCACCTTCGTGATCGTCTTCGTAATCGTCTTCATCTTCACCTTCACTGGGGACCAAAACTTCGTCTTCTCTAGCCGAAGCCGAAACGCTGTTGTAGTCAGGCTCCGTCAGGAACTGAATCGCGTGTTCACCTGCATCCAACTAAGAAACACAAGGCATCATCAGACAGCATCCCGGTACAACTTGATGGCAGAAACTTCACACCTCCCACTGCTCTTCACCGTCGTCGTACTTGACAAAATACCCTTTCTCCGTTGAAAAAGCGTCCACTACACCTTCGAACCATTCGTCTTCACCTTCCCAATACACTTGCACACGACAACCGATCGCTTCTTCCCCCTTCAGCATCTTCACACAAAATAGCTACAACAACCGCCTGCTTTTAAATTCTCTTGATTTAGGTTCCAGAAACGACCAGCAGATATGCCGATATAGTAACGCATGTTGTCGATCGACTTTCGACTGAATAGCTGGAAAGAGCGGAGAAAACTGAAACACTTCCATGTTGCTGCCTTCTCATCTGGTTGTTGTCTTCTTAGCCAAAGAAGCAACATTCGCGATGTGTTGTACACGGCAGTTTCTCGTTTTGCTCTTGTGGAAGTAATTGGAACGTTTTGAGCACGGACGCTCTGCTTTGTGAGCTGGTTGGGCACGATATACACACTGCAGCTCCTTTTGAAGAGTACGTGCCAGGAAGACACGGATTCAAGCGGTAATCGATCGTAGCGAATGGACAAAAGAACCCAGCAGGACACCATCCACTGCAAGACGCCGCACTAAGCCCCTCCATATCCCCATAGGTGCCTTCAGGACAACGAATGCGTATGCCTTGACGGCAGTAAAACCCTTTTGGACAAATCTTCATGTCGTTCTGAGTTGCATTGCGCCCGTCATCGGCCAGTCCACTTGTCAATACACTGTAGTATCCACTCAAGACGAATTTCGGTTCGTTGCCAGTACCTTCTGGACAGTACACTGTGCTATCACCACACTCCTTTTGCGTACGCGAAATACTTGGGGGTCCAGGATACGACGGGCAAAAGTACCCCGGATCACATTTACCGGAGCATGTAGCAGAGCTGAGGCCATTTCTTGCTCCATACGTCCCAGCGGGGCATTGATACTTGATACCGTCGACGCAGAAGAATCCCGGCTCACACGGTCTCTGGTAGAATCGAGTGGTGTTAGTGACACCAACGGAGTAGTAGCCCTGTTGAATTGATTGAGGCTTTGGTGATCCTGTACGGCAAATAAATCCATCACCACCACACTCAACTTGCGTCGGAGACGTACTTCCTTCGGGACAGAAGAAACCTCGTGAGCACAATCCTGTACAAAGCGGTGATGTCTCGCCTTGCTTATCACCGAAACGACCAGCAGGGCACAAGTACTTCTTGCCGTCGACGCAGAACGATCCAGGTTCACAAATGCGCTGACTGTCTCTGATAGCCTCGTTTTTCGGTGCCTGCTCGCCTGACGAAGCCACGCTGTATTCTTCAAAACCATCGTCAGATACTAAAAGTTTGTTGGCTTCGTAGGGTAGCAGTCGCACAGAGTAATAACCGGACCATACAGGAGTTGGGACGGCACTTCCAGTTGGACAGAAGACGTTCGAGCTTCCGCACACGTGAGCTGTGCTGTTTCGGCTGGCAAGAGGACAATAGAACCCTGATGAACACACCCCAGTGCATGTTGATCGGGTCTCTAAGCTGCCGTCGCCGTAGTATCCCGCAGGACACGGCGAACGCACGCCATCTTGGCAAAAGTATCCTCGTTCACAAGGAAACTGCTCCGAACGCGTGAACACAGAAGCGTTGCTTGCCACGCCATCATCAATTGTAGCAACAATTGCCTTCGGTACGAGTTCACAGCTCAACAGCACCTTGTCGAAGTTCAACGCGAATTTTGAAGCGTCAAAACTGTCTCCACCGGCCAAACGGAAGCACGAGCAGGAGCGTCGATCGCTGGTACTGACCGTTGTGTACTCAGGGCACGGCTGACAAAGTTCGAAATCATCTCCGGTCCCCGGTTTAAACGTGCCTTCTGGACAAGTCACGCATTGCGCCACTGGAAATGAGTAGTCCCCATGATTTACATTGATGGGACTTCGACCTGTCACCATATCCATGAAGGTGCTGACGGTGGTGGAGTCGTCTCGATAGCGTCCGGGCTCACATCCTGGTGGGTCTGTAGTATTTGGCGAGATTGCGCGAACTTCCAGAGATGTATAATAACCTTCAAAAACATCCCAAGGTTTCGCTGACGCTGCAGGGCAATAAACCGATGCGGAGCCACACTCGTGCTGGGTTGGACTGGTGCTTCCAGGTGGGCAGTAGTAACCAGCTGCACAAAGTCCTGAGCAAGTCGGTCGTGTCTCCAGTTCTTCCGAGCCAAAATTTCCTTCTGGGCATGGATAGCATGTGCCTCGCCACGAAAACTCTCCAGGTTTTGCCTTTCGTTGACTTGTCCATCTTGCTCCAGCCGGCGAGTCTTCAGAGATGGCACAAAAACCACTAGTCGTGGCAGTTGGTAGCGCAGAGCCTTCTGGGCAGAAAGCAGCACTGGTAGCACAAGCCACCGCTTGAGCTACGATACTACCCTCGGGGCAATAATATCCGGAAGCACACAAACCCGAGCATTCTGCCGTCGTGAGACCTGCTTTGTTGCCAAAAGTACCAGCAGGACATACATGCCGCTCACCATCGACGCAATAGTGACCTGGTTCGCAGCGACGTTGGGCTACACGAGTGATCCGATCCTTGTCATGATCGGCAGCCAACGCGTCCACAGTGAGTGAGTTTCTCGCCGCTTTCTGATCGCCCACAGTGTAAAACCCCAAATCAACTGGAATTGGCAGCGCTGAACCAGGAGGGCAAAAGACATTGACGCTACCACACGGAAGCTGCGTAGCACTAGTACTGCCTCGAGGGCAGTAGTAGCCTGCGGCACAAAGCCCCGAGCACGCAGCATTTGCAAGTCCGGAAACGTTGCCAAAGGTTCCACCTGGGCACAGTCTCGATCCTCCTGGAGCTTCATCAGGACTGCAAAACGATCCCAGTGGGCACGTCGTTTCCTCCATTGAAGTCAATTTGACAACGTGCGTGCCTCGACGTGGTGCTCGCGGCTCGGAGCTTCCTGCGGGGCAAAACGTACCGTGTTCACATGGCCAAGTTGTAGCCAATGCAGTGCCTTCTGGACAAGCGTATCCAACAGGACACACGCCTGAACAACTCGCGTCGATGAGTCCTTCAGCAGCACCAAACGTTCCGGCAGGACACGGGGTCGGCCGAACACTAGCCTTGGGGCAATAGTGGCCTACAGGGCACTGTCCCGAGCATTTCGACGACGAAAGTTTCGCTGCAGCTCCATAGGTTCCTGCAGGACACCGCTTTGATGAGCCAGCTACGCAAAATGAGCCAGGATTGCACGGGTTGATGCTGCTCCGACGCCGGTTTGTCGGTTCTCCACCTAACGCGTAGAAACCCTCAGGTACTGGCATTGATTGCTCCGAGCCAACTGGACAGTACCGATCTGCAGCGCCACACTCGATTGGCGTAGCGGTTCCTTCTGGACAATAAAAACCTTCGGGACACGGTGCGGAGCACTGCTTCGTACGGAGCCCTTCTTCAGCGCCATAGACACCCGAAGGACATGGTCGTCGTTCGCCACCGCTATAGCATGAATTAAAGAGGAGTTAGTGAAGCAGTTGATACCATCAACTCAATTCACCAAACGTACGCGCAGTAGGAACCGGGAGGACAAGGTATGGTACCAGGACATGGCTGCGTCGTCGTAGCTTCTGGGACTGGATAATAACCTTCAAATGTGCACACACGCTGTCCTCGTCGACTGCTACTCCATGACCTAGTAGCTTCGCCTGCATACACATCACGTGGCAACCAGAACACAGCCACTGCAAGCAGGATCCAAACGCCGCCTTGGCGCATCCGTTACCAGCAAAAGATCACAAGTTCCTACACACTTGCACACGACGATGGACAAGTTAGGCACAATTGAACAGGCTCAAGCAAAAAGCAATTTTACGTATGAATGTCCAGTCACTTTGGAGAGAACGAAGAGGGCGCACGCCTAGGAGCACACCGCTGATTCGCTACATAAGCTACACTAATGCTTCTGCTGCACTCTGCATGTATTGCATTCTTGTCCTCTCCTACGTGGCTAGCCACCTGGTTCTTCATGAAGTCCGATACTCGTCTAAGACGAAGTTGAACCCCCCGATGTGCCCTGGGCCACCTGGAGGTTGCCCTCGTAGTAGACCTGCCACAGCTGGACGAACACCACGATGTACACCACCAGCAACGAGCCGAACACGTTGGCCGTGAATGTAGCGGCCGTGTGGTCCCAGCCACAGTACTCCGTGATACTCATCTTGACCATAGGGTAGAACTGGCTCATCACGAAGAAGCCAAAGAACATGGCAGACACGTAATTCCACGGGTTCGTGGCGTTCTCGTACTCGAAGAACCGGATCAGCGCTACCAACTGACTGAACAGCAGCGTGAAGAACATCAGCACGTTCGGGATTTCCGTCCACGACGTCTTCTGTCCGGCACCGGTGTTGGCCCACGACTTATCCTTGCCGGTCACACGCGCCTGAATAGCCTCCACAATAGCCATCATCGTGATGAACGAGAAGGAGAACCATGTTTGCTGCGCACGCCACACGTCGTTGTTGTCGACAGCGCGGTTAGCCAGCAAGTTCAGCACCCAACGACAGAACGTCACGGGCAAGAAAGAGTACAGGAACTTGGTACCACGAGCGTAGATCGGAGCGTCACCCGTGCACAGGTAGTAGATAGCGATACACACGTAACACAGTGCAGGAATAGAACCGAACGGGTACAGCACCGAATCGTAGAAGAACATCTTACGCGGGAATGCGAGGGACGGCTTTGGGTCCGGGGCAGGAACACGCGGCGGACGCCAGTCCGGGTCAACCTCACTCTCATTTTTCATCAGCAGAATTTGCACAGCACCCTTTGCCCAACGCTTTTTCTGGCCCATGGCAGCAGCCACGGTTTCGGGCACGGCACCTTCACACAGACGAATGCGATCCTTGGCATCACCTTCGAAATCCTTGCGGAAGTATACCGAGTCCCATCCAGACGTATGCAGGATGTTACCAGTAAAGGCATCTTCTGTCTGCGTACCATACTGAATGCCACCAATGGAGTCGAAGGCCTGGCGACGGAAGACAGCGTTGGTTCCGGCAAAAGCTGCAGAGTCGAAACCATCACGACCACACTGCACAGCGTCGAAGAAAATGGTATTCTTGTGTCCACAAGGGTCACCCATGATCGTCAGCTGCGGCGTGTCCTCGAAGTACTGAGGAGTCTGCACGTATGACACTTGGTTCCATGAAATGTCGTCACTGTACTGACGACCACCGCCGTCGACAGCTTCGCCTTCTGAGAAGAAGAACGGAAGCACGGCAAGCAGGAACTTCGGGTGCGGCTTCATATCGTTATCCAGAATCAGCAGGTATTTGCCGTCGGCACCTTCGTTGAACAGGGCGTTGTTGATGTTACCGGCCTTGGAGTGGTGCGTCTCGGGCTTCATACGACCAATGAAGGTAACACGCGGAATACCACGGTCACGGTAGTCGTAGTCGTCAGACAGCGAACCAACGGCACAATCACGACGCTGCACGCCCTTGCCACCCTCCTTACGGAGCTCGCGGACAGAGCTGTGCTGACGACGCCAAGACTTCAGACTGGCATCATCCTGAACGGGGCCGACAACGCGCTCGTGCATCAAGCGGGCGAGGTCACCACGCAGGTCACCAGCAATTTCAATAACCTTCGTGTTCACCGTCACCTTGAAGTGGTTGTTGGCGTCCCACACCGACTTGGTGTAACCATCATCCAGAATGAAAATGTGCATCAACTCAGGTGGGTACTGCATGGCAAGACAGTTCTTCAGCGTCTGCATAGAGTCCGAAACAGGTTCCATGTAGTGACATAGGAAAATGTCAACAGTAGGCCACTGCTCCTTCGGGATAGGGGGCTTGAAGTCGTTCATGTAACGGGCACCACGACGAATCGGACGCCACATACTGAAGTTGAACAGCAGACCTAGGAAGTAGTTGAGGAACTCGCTGAAGATCATCATCGCGTACATGAGCCACGACATGAACGGCACATCCTGAATGCAGTAACCATCGCCGGAAGCGGAGTCGAAGTTAACAGTAGAACTGTAGCAACCAGAAGTCTCACTGGTCGGCAGCTCGCTGCAAGGAAGCGTGGGACGCGCGTGGTCGCAGAAGTACTGCTGCGGGTACATCGTCGTCAGGTAGTACAACCAGAACACACCCGTAGCAGCCGTGCCGAAGTAGAAGAGGTGGAACATTCCGCTGCCAGACATCTTGTACTTACGGATGTTGGGTGTCTCCACCGGTTCGGCCGCGCGGTTGGCGATCGAGTACGTCGACATGGCGAACGAACGGAAGGACGGCTCGTAGTAGTTGCGGACACCGGCAATTGAGTCGTTGTACTGGCTCATCTTGCCGTCGGGGCCCTGCACGCCAGAGTCCATGAAACGGATACTGCGGCTGTTGTCCTTCATGCTGACACCTCCAGTCTTGGCGTTCTTGGGGTCAACGAACGACGTCGTGCTGAGGTAGGTGCGGTTGGGCACCTGCTGCCAGCGGTCTGGCACTTGGCTCTTGTTGTTCATCGAAACCGACGGCATCTGCGCCTGCGAGATGCTGACATCCGGGTTGGCGTCGTCTGAAGGCATAGCCTCACCACACTCGGTACAGAAGGCAGTGCCACTGGGAACCGTAGCAAAACAGTTCTCGCACACGAGGCGGACACGCTCCGTCATGACCTGGGCAGGCAACGTAGCGCCTGTAGGCAGCTCTGGCATCTGCTCCTCAACGGGGCCAAGCTGGGCGTGCGCACCCACGCGGTTGTAGCACATGAGGCCCCACCGCATGGAGAGCTGGTTGAGGCCACCGACAACGAAGACGGCGCCCCAGATCAGGAACATGAGAGTCTGCGCACTGGAGTCAATGCCCTTAAGTGCAGCCTTGCCGCCGTCCTGGAATGACGTGTAGGCAACATCCGAGAGAACGGCTGTCGAGTCCACAAGACGAGAAACACCGTCCGCTGCCATCCAGCCGCCCGTGATGGCCGAAAAGATGATGTACTTGAATCGGTGGTTCTCGAGCTCCGACGTCTTGGAGGACGAGCAGCACACGAGCTCAAAGATGATCATGAAGGCGATGACGAACTCCTGACGGGCCAGTTGGTTGTCCGACGGGAACACGTTAGCGCCATCGTACGCGTCGATGAGCAGCAGGTAACAGGCGATGATACCGCCCGTGACGAGGATGAGAATGTACGGTCCGAAGATCGTCATGAAGCCCACGATGAGGGCGATCACGAAGCCGGAGCCGCCGCCCGCCGCGACGGCGATCCACTCGTTCGTGTCGGACAGCGACACAATCGCAGTGTAGGCGACAACAAAACCCCTGTAGCAAATAAGAAAAAAAAGGAGTCAGTCTAAAAATAGAACAAGTGACATGGCACTAAACCGATCCGTCACGGTACTCTGCTCAGAGTGATGGTCACAGCACGTACATGGCGAAGGCCGAGAGGAACTGCGTCGTGACGAAGAGCGAGCGCGCGCCGAGCGAGAGGGACGACCAGCCGCCGCACGAGAGCGACACGCCGCCTAGGATGCCCACCACGGAGGCGATGATGCCCGCGCCGGTGAGCCCCATAGCTGCCGAGGAGCCGCTGCTACTTGCTGGGGTTGTGTGTGTACCGACAGGAAGTGACGAGGGGGGAGGTGACGGTGTCTTCTGTTCTTGGTCTTCCCTTGGGGTTCCAGTCGGTGCGTAAGGCGCCACGAAGGAGTCGAGCGCGCTTGCTTTGGTCTGCTGCCGAGGGAATACAAAACCAGAAATGAGCTCTCACGACGGCCGCGCTCCGTTTCCCTCTCCGGCTGTTTTCTCTCTGGGCGTTTCCTCTGGCGTGCGGTCGCGGGATAAATGACCGTCATTTATCGGAGAATCCATAACGAAAAAAGACAACGCGTCAGAGACGGGGCGCACTGGCTCCATCCGTGACGGGAGTTTCAGCGCGGGCTGAAGGCAAAGGTGTTGCCTTCACTCTCACGAGCTGCTACGGTATCCTAGAGCTGCCAAAGGATACTCTTGCCTTAGCTAGCGAAGGCCTGCATCTTGGTGCAGTGGAGTTTGGGTGGATCTTGTTTGCGGGGTACCATAGTCGAAGCCTGTCCACCGAGCATGTCATCGACGACAACACGACTAGCGCAGCGGAAGAGACCGCATCTCGCACGCATGTGGCGGCCGAGACTCGTGTCCATCGCGGCAAGGCTCTGATCATCAGGCTCTGATGGAGCGCAGCCATCGGGTCTGGGTGGCCAGCATGGGGTTCAGCGCTATGCCGACTGCACCCATATGACTCGGTGTGTGATCTCATTCGGATGGGTCTCGGCGCACCCAGCCGATCGCGTGTAGATGGCATCAAGGAGTTCTTGGGCCAAGAACCCAAGAATCTTGGCAAGGACAGCCAAGTGAGCTCGCCGCAGACGCAGGCGACCCCGGTGTTCGCAAGCGCGACAGTCGGTCGTCGTGCGCTGCCCGACGCGCGACAGGCCTCCCTTTGCTCGCTCGCGTGGCGGCGACGGCCCCGTTAAAGCAGGGCTGCAAGATCCGGGCGAGCACTTCAACCAGCCCCACTAGCTCGGGCTCGGTGAGCGCGGCCAGCCGCAGAGCACGCCGTCCAGCCATCTCGACGGCACCACCGAGCCGCCATCGCCTTCCTCGTCAATACGCGCGGCTTGCGCTGATGGGCAATGGATGACCTCCATCTTGCCGAAATATTCCAAGCGGAAAAATCCACACTCCAGCTGGAGTTGATAATTTCCCCTCCATCGACGCACTGCCGGAGCTGCACTGCTCGGCACCGCCGCAAGTCTCTGTGTGACTTGCCTTGGCGATGCAGTGTGCACCCCGAAGCAAGGCAAACACCGCCAACGCAGCAAACGCAGCAAACGCGCACCAAGACGAGCAGCAGGCGTGCGGTCGCCTGCCTCGATCGTCACGAAAATTTGGGTTTCGGGCCCTAGCCCTCGCTCGCTGACTCGTTTCTCGCCAAAACGGAAGAGGCGTAAACTACCGATAAATGACGGCGCTGCAACCGCCGCCGGCCCAGGCGTAGCGCCCACTCTGTATTTTTCTCTTGGCGCGGTCGAAAGGCGAAGGAATCAGAGCGCAGCTACCACCCGAGCCGGCGGTCCCTAGTCCCAATACTCCTCCTCGTCATGTTGCGTCGCGTGCTGCTGCTGGCGCCGCTGCTGCTGGCCACGGTGGCCCACGCCAAGAACTACTTTAACCAGTCGGCAGGCTACGTGATCGAGATCAACACGGACGACTGGAGCAACTACGACTCAAACGGAGGCTGCGTCACGTGTCCGTACACGTGCATCGCCCCCACGGAGAGCTACGACGGCACCACCATCAACTCAAGCAACAGGACGCAGACGGCGTCACTCCCAAGCATCTACACGCAGGTCAAGAGCAACGGCTGCTGCTACGCGTCGTCCGCCACAACGCAGCCGTCGTGCTCATCCGAAGCCAGTCCGTCCACGGCCGAGAACTGCGGCTTCCTGTACGGACCCACGCTCGAGTGGCGCATCAACAACGCACTTAAGCCGCTGAGCGACAGCATGACGGCCATTCTGTTCGCGTCCACGGACTGCGAGAGTTTCTGGGCCGTGGGTAAGCAGGACATCCGCTACACGAGCAACACCAGGAGCATCAAGGGCTCCAAGATGATCCAGCACGGCTGCTACGGAGACCCGGAAGGCACCCCCATGGTGCTCAGTGGGTGCCTCACGAGCCAACTCGCGTACTCCAAGACCAAGACGTACACGTGGAAGAATCTGGCCGAGAAGTGCGAGGGCCTCGCCGGTCGCTGCGTCATCACCAACGCAGTGTGGGAGGAGCATCTCGAGTGCTGCACATCCCGCACGGGGCTCGCCTCGGACTGGGACACGACCTTCGAGACGTACACCAAGGCAGCCACCAAGACGACGACGCTCAGCGGCGCCGCCATCACGGGCATCGTGATCGGCGGCGTGGCGCTGCTCATGTGCCTCATCCACTTCGGCGCCAAGGTGCGCGAACGCGCTCGCCAGACGGCTCTGATGCGCGAACAGGAGGCCACGGACGACTACGAGGAGATCA
Source organism: Phytophthora cryptogea (assembly GCA_000468175.2). Lineage (NCBI taxonomy): Eukaryota > Oomycota > Peronosporomycetes > Peronosporales > Peronosporaceae > Phytophthora > Phytophthora cryptogea. The sequence continues at coordinate 11,450 of KV742862.1, forward strand.
TGACTCCGCTCACCACTGCGGACAAGCAACCGGTGGCGCTGCAGCGTCCCATCGGCCCGGCCAGTCTCGAGGTCTCTCTCCACGAAGGAGACCAGATCTACCGCAAGAAAGAGGACGAGCTGCTTTTCGAGGGCGACATGTACTAGGTCTTTCATATCCCCTCAGGACAGTGCAATGTCGTTTGGAATTGCTGCTTGTCTCGCTCCAAATTCATCCCCTATTTTGTTTGTCTAGTCTTGCACCGTTAGATTAGATGCTGTCCACGTCGTTCTGGCTCAGTCCTTCGTAGCACGTGAGACCGGCGCCGTTCTGGGTCGTGTCCTTGGCGCCTTTGGCCTTGAGGTACTCGGCCAGCTCCGTGTGTTTGTATGCGAACAGGTAGTGCAATGCAGTGTTCCCGTTCAAGTTCTGCAGGAACAACGAGGTCACATGAGTTCGACCAAGTGTCCAGGATGAAAAGGTCATCAAGATGGACCTACCTGCAGGTTCATGTCGGCGCGTCGACGCAGCAGGAACTTGGCCAGACGCTTGTTGCCTTGTTGACACACGAGGATGAAGAGCGTGTTGCCGTGGTTGTCACGGATGTTGACGTCCACGCCTTGGTCCAGAGCCAACTCGAGCTGTTCACAAGTACAAGACACAACATTAAGTGAGACCTTCGGACAACGCAGCCAAGTGCAAACTGACAAATGCTTCGTACGCCTTCGAGGTTGTTGTTGCGGGCGCAGAGCAGAGCTTTGGCTTCGTGTTGCTCCTTGGTCTCGTTCGGCTGACTGGCGTCGTGCTCGAACATGTCTTCGGATGGATCACTTTCGGTCACTGCTACGGCACCCCGTCGAATGACTGAGCTTGGAGTCCCGGATGCCTGTTGTGTACGCAAGAACGCAGCCCATTGCGTCTTCTTTTCGTGTAAATCCTCCGATGGACGCGGCACAAAGTGAGCTCGCAATTCGGGGATGAACTCGGGAGGTTCGTACGGTGAACAATCTGCTGGGTCGAGCATTCCGACAGGCGTGGCGTGGTTCGTTTGGTTGATGAAGCTCGAGCGAGGACCTTCGGTGTGCGCTTTGTACACGCTCCGAGCAAAGTTTGGAGGCAAACGAGATGTCTTGAGTCGCTTCCAGCCTTCACCTCGGTGGTTTGCAGGTTGTGGAGCTTTCGCGCGAGCTGGAGGCACCAGTTGAAGCTGTAACTTTGCCATTTTGGCCGCAACGAGCGTCGACTTGGACCGGTCCACGCCTTCCTCCATCAACGCAGCAATTTCATCGTTGAGATCGATTTGCCGTGCGTCATTCTCGTCCTCTTCTTCATCCTCGAACACGAAGCTTCGTCTCCCAGTGCGAGTTGTTGCTCGAGACGTTGGTCGAGACCGCGACGACAAGCCCAATTTCGTCTTGAGCTGCCGCAAAAAGTGTTCATCTTCGAGGAGAGCGCGTGCCAAAGCGTCTTGAGCTTCTGCGTTGACCCGCTGCTTGAGTGTGATCGAGGAAACAGCAGAACTTGAGACTCTTGAAGCTGCTGAAAAGGTGGTTCGGTACGTCGAAGGCGCTTTACTGGTGCCTTCCTCTTCGTCGATCTCCTCAATCGCAGTCTTCTCCCATTCTTCTGGTGGTCCCCATAGGAATCGTCGAGTCACGGGCAGTCCGGCATTGAGCGAGTGGTAAAACACAACAGCACTATCGTCTTCAGTGATTTCTCGCATCTCCCAGAGTCCCTGCTGCTCGAGCACCGTTGATCCTGCAAGTCTGTGAGCCCATTCTTGCTCGACCGCTTCTTCCGTAGAGCTGTTAATTCCACCTTTGCTCCGAGCTTCGGCTTGAGCTGCTGCAGCTTCGAGCTCTTGTTCTAACCTCTTCTGCTCTTGTCGCTTAACTTCGAGTGCCAGTCGACCAGCTTCTAGCTTTTGCTCGATCTCGTGCAGCTTCTTCTCGTACCCTGCACGAGCTTCACGTTCAGCTACCATGGCCAAGTAACCTGACAATCGGGCTCCAAGCACGTCGACCATGCTCTCATGACTCATGGCCACACTGAAGTACATTGGGTCATTGGGGCCGCTGGTCAAGTGGTTCTGGATCACGTAGAGCAGATCCTTTTCAACTCGACGTCGACACAACTCCATCTCAACAGGATCAATTTCATGCCAGCAGTATCGGCTACAGACACCAGGAGCGTTCGGGTGTGCGATGGTAACACTACAATACTGCGCGACAACGTCAAAGCGTGGAGCAATTGTCCGGCCTTCAGTGAGCAAAAACCATTGTCGGAAGGTATGTCGATCGGTGAATTCACTCCAGCCTCGACGATGTCCTACAGGAGCAGAAGACAGCTCCACGAGGTCTAACCAGTGATCTTCCTCTTGAGCTGCATCGTTGAGTAGCGTAATGGTGCCAGGTAGTAAGTCGTCCAGGATGGATTCCAAGCGAGTGTTCAATAGCGTACCAAGACAAGGAGAAACGAAAGCCATCACCCGACCAAAACCAGCTTCGGCTTCTGCAAGCGTGTAAAATGCAGCCTCGAGTTCGGGAGGCGGCATCTTGGAGCCAACATGCCATGCAAACCACAGTGGCGACAGTACAGGCGCATCCAGAGCTAACACGAGCATGACGAGGATAGAGTTTGACGACGACAGCACGCTGTTTCGAGCAAAGAGAGCCACCGCCTTGGTATATTCCGGCGGAGACTCGTCCTCTTCTAAAACTTCAAGATCAGGCTCGTATCTCCACCAAAGCACGGGTCCATTGCCAACGAGAGTCCCTCCTGGCACTCGTTCGAGCGCATTCGGGTGGTTTTCAGGATCCCATCGGCCGCAAACTAGCAAACTCAGCGGACGGAAAGGAGTTCCTCTTCTCGATGGAACTTTTCGACGTCTAGTGCTTGAACTATGCATTAATGCAGCTTGAGTTGGCATTTTACCTTCGTAGGAAGGCCTGCCGCCAATTGAGACTGCTAGTTTCAAAGCTCTAGAGCTTGAAATCGATTGGATCTGCGAGTATCCTTCTCGAATCGCTTGTTCATCCCGTCGATCGCTTAGTGAATGCCGTTCAGGATCGATCTCTTGGCTTTCATCTTCAGGAGCGTCATCTAATATCCGATGCTTGGTTAGTCGGTGGTTGAAATGGTCGAGGTTCGTTAGCCACAGGTGGTTCACGTCGAAGATGAACGTCTTGGTAAGGTTGCGCTTTCGAGTCTCCGCTTGCGTTCGCAGGTTTTCAAGGTCTTGCAGCGTGTCAAACAGCGCGCAGATCGGATGTCGAGTCACAATGGGGATGACAGCGAGACTCGCTTGCTCCTTGGCAGTCGACGTCCCACGCGCCTCCATCTCTTGCTGCTGCTTCTTGAGCTCCACGTACGCAAACCACAGCACTTCACGGTCCTTCTCGGACCGGTACTTGACAAATAACTCGCCCGACAGCCAACTCGTGGGCCCCTGCAGCTCCATGCTCGTCAAGAAGGCCAACGCGTCTCCTTCAATGCTCTTGCCACTCTTGCCACTCGGATACACTCGTGCATGGTGTTCACAGCCCGTCATTTTGTCCGGTTTGGCCCAACACGCGTTGCACATTCGCTTGTCCACTGCATGGTCGGCTCGATGTGCTGGTGAACCCGCCCCAAGGTTGTCATGCAGCCCCATCTTACGCAGCAGCAACGCCACATTATCCACTTCATGCAGCGTCTTCTTGAGCTTCTGACCGGCTGCTGGAACTCCAAAACCTCCAGCGTCTGCACGAAGTTTCGTCAGCGACTTGTACAGCGGCGACTCGAGCAGTTTGAGCGCCGAACGTTTGCCTGGAGTGTTGTTGGAGCTCTTCCCCTTCCGAGCGATGGCTGGCAATTGCAAGGACGAGTAAATGCTCCCAGGAGGGACGGACACTACTGGAGACCGTGGAGGTGGCAGTCTCGGAAGCGTCCCGTCATCTGCTGCATCACTGGAATCTTCACTGCGACTTGGTGAACGAGGCACTTGCTGCTGGTTACTAAGAGTTGGCGCTGCGATGATGAGAGAGCCACCAGATGCGTACGTCACTCGCAATTCTTCTCGTGTAGGAGTTCCTTTGGTCTCCACTGCAGCGGATCCTTTCACGAGCGCCACTCGATCTCTCGCAGCTTGTTGTTGCTGCTTCTTGTTCTGCTGCTTGAGGATCTTGCGAGCGCTGGACTCGACGCTGTTAAGGAACGTCGTGAGATCGTCCATCGTGCCCAAGGACGTCTAGGAAGCGCATGGTATTGCCATGAAGGGACACGCAACCGTTACTTGTCTACCTTCTGGGTTTGCTTGCTCCAATTCTCGACTGCGATGGTTTGCTACGTCACGTTCATTCATTCAATCAATACCTCTGCATGCCGCCACTACATGTACCAGCACCACGCTACTGTGAAAAAAACTACCTAAAAGCTACCTACGTCCACCACCGGAACGTGTCAATACAATCTTCAGTTCTTGAGCGTCACGCGCGACTTGAACGCGTCGTAGCGGCACTTGCCGTACGCCAGGAAGTCAAAGTCGATCGTGGACTGCGACGCCTGAATGTAGCCCCACAGAGACCAGAACAAGTGCGACGCCAGCGAGTACGTGTTGGCTTCCAGTCGCAGACTCTCCACCTCGTTCTCGCTGACGCTGCTCTCGTCGCCGTCTTTGCCCGCCAGATACGCGCGACAGAAGGCGCGCTGCTGCTCTGTCGTCGGGTACTTGGTGAAGTCACCCAGATGCGCGTTCACCGTCTTGTGGTAGTCGTACGCCCACTCGCAGAAGTGGTTGCCCAGGTCGTAGCCCCGCGGGTTGTAGCTCGTGTACTCAAAGTCGATGAGCACGGCGTCGCCCGCGTCGTTCTTCATGATGTTGCCGTACTGCAGGTCGTTGTGGCTTAGCACAATGGGGGACGGCACTTGTGCCAGGACCTTCTCCAGCTCGTCCACGTCCTTCTCCATTTGTTTGAGGTCCAAAACGCCCAAGAACTTGTCCCCAGAGCATTTGACGCGTGCCACCTCCAGCAGTTTCCGGATGCTCGAGAGATACGTGGGGGTACGATCAATATCAATGTCGAGCTCGTGGAAGACGCGCAGCTGCTTGGCAATGATGGAAGACTCCTCCGGGAGACGCATACGTTTGCTCGTGTACGTGCTGCCGTGGATGAGCTTCTCTGCTCGCCCATTGGCGAATTGGCCCAGCAGCTCCACGCCGATCTTCTGCTCGCTCAGCAACTTGAACAACCGCGTCTCCTCCACGCGCGAGAAGAACGACTCGGTGCCTTCTCCGTACACGCGCACGAGCACGTCCTGGTCCTTGCCCTCGGGCTTGTGCACGGCGAAGATGAGGTTGGTCATGGCGCCGCCCAAGTGCTCCACGTCCACGCTGTCGGGCTCCACGTCGCGCCAGCTGGGGATGCACTTGGTCAGTGTGGACACGATGGACGCCTGGAGCTTGAGCTTGGCCTTGTCCACGACGTGCACAGCTTCTAGGTACGGGGTTACGACCACGGCGGCGTCTGTCACGTTGTCGCTGTGGCTGTGCTCGTTGTTGTTGGAGAACGCCATGATGTATATGCGTTTGGAGAGGTTTCTGTCTTGGCTTCTCGGCGACTTGAGCGGCACGAGGCAAATGCGGAAGTGACGGTGCGTTTTGATTTTGGAAAGACAAGGGCTGTCTGAATTGATATGTGAGGTCTCTCTGAATTAATTCGTACTTTAACGAGGGGTATACTAAACACAAGTCGATTTCTCATTTTCGAACCAGCTGCAGAGAACGGCGGGCAGAGAGCTCTCCCAGTTGTTGTTGTGCTGAGCTGGGCTTCCTTTCCCCAGCCTTCGAGAAGCTAAATATGCCTGGCGCAGGCGGAGTCCAAAGGAAAGCCAGTCGCCCCCTGCGGATCCATTCAATGCACTGCAGCAGTTGCACGCAAAAGACTTGGAGTGATAGCTACAAACCTACACAACCAATGTGCTGAGTGGGATGGTTTGGCAAACTGGTTGATCAGCGTGTTGCAACGGAGAAATCCAAAGCATCGTGCAGTGAACTCCACCGGAATCC
>KV742863.1:5506-25041 GCA_000468175.2 Phytophthora cryptogea
ATATGGAAGCTATTCTGCCGATTATCTACAGTGAGTGCAGTGCATAATGCAAACTGGGATACTGCAGCAACAACCTCATTTTTTGTTTCTGCTACCTTCAGGCATTGATCGTGCTGTTCTTTCGAGACTCCCCAACTGCGTGTACTACCCTTCTCTAGCCAACCTTACACATGGTCAACTGGTATCAACCGTCACAAACGTGTTGGTGTATGGTGCACTAGAGTTCGCATCTCTGCTCGTGACGCTCATCGTGCTGAAGCGAACATTGGGATTTTCCTCCTGGCGCCAACTTGCGTTCGTGCTGGAATCTCAAGCGGCTAAGACACAGACGAAACTCGCTGTTTGGTTCATGTACATCATGCAGATCTCGCTGGTCCACCTCGGTGCGATTCGTTTTCGAGTGCAACGTCACATGCTGCAGAAAACTAACTCTGTTAGAGCACAGGCGCCGACTTCAGCTTCCAATTCGCGTGGGTGCACAAGACGCACAAGAGCTCGTGAGAACAAAACAGGAAGTTCTCTTGGACCAAACTCTTCAAAGCGTTGGGGAAGACTGCAACTGTACGCCGCAACCGCTGATGACTTGACAGTCGGCACCGCACTTCAAGGATCCCACTCAGTGAATCCTTCACAAGCATTCGAGCGTTCATGACCCAAACTTCTTCACTTCCAAGCTTCCAAACCTCCACCCGAACTATCATATCCACTCCCAGTGCCCAAAACCTTCAGCCATTGCTGGTCAAGGCAACACGTAGCGACTTATTGCGATCTTCAGCCTACAATGTAGCCATCTCGTGGTGGCACGTCAGCGGTGATGAGTCAACTTCAACTTGCCTTTTTCACCTCCCACTTGGCTTGAGTCACTTTCCGATTCGCCTCGTGGGGCTCACGTCTCGTCATGGCTGCCACGCCTCCGTCGCTTTTGGACTGCGCGCCCTCCGACCTCCATGACTTCGTGGCCTCTCGGCTGGAACGCGCCTTGGGGCGTGCGCTGCCCCACATGGAGATCCGGTTCCAGCACCTCTCGGTCACAGCCGACGTGCCCGTCATCCAAGAGGCCAGCGGCCTCCCGACGCTCTGGAACACGCTGCGCCTCGCAGTGGCTGGCGTGGGCCGCAAGAAGCGCGTGGTGCACAAGGAAATCCTCAAGGACGTGACCGGTAGCTTCCGTCCTGGCTCCATGACGCTCGTGCTGGGCCAGCCAGGCTCAGGCAAGTCGGCGCTCATGAAGGTGCTCAGTGGACGCTTCCCCTTGGACAAGAACGTGAGCGTCACTGGGGACGTCACGTACAACGGCCAGAAACAGGAGGAGATCCGGGACAGACTGCCGCAGTTTGTGGCCTACGTGACCCAGAGAGACAAACACTTCGCCGTCTTGACAGTACGGGAGACGCTCCAGTTCGCTCACACCTTTTGTGGTGGCGAGTTGAGTCGACGAGGAGACGAGTTGCTGACCCAGGGGACACAGGAGGAGAACGCACAGGCTCTGGAAGCGGCCAAGAAGATGTTTGAGCAGTATCCAGATATTGTCATTCAGCAGCTGGGACTACAGGATTGCCAGGATACAATTGTCGGAGATGCACTGATGAGAGGCATCTCGGGAGGAGAGAAGAAGAGGGTCACGACCGGAGAGATGGAGTTCGGCATGAAGTACGTGACGCTCATGGACGAGATCAGCACGGGACTCGACAGCGCCGCAACCTTCGACATCATCAGCACCCAGCGCAGCGTGGCCAGGAAGTTCAAGAAGACGGTGGTCATCGCGCTGCTGCAGCCGGCGCCGGAGGTCGTGGCCTTGTTTGACGACATTCTGATCCTCAACGCTGGAGAAGTCATGTACCATGGCCCGATGGAGCAGGTGGTTCCATACTTTGCTGGCTTGGGATTCGAGTGCCCGAACGGACGAGATGTGGCGGATTTTCTCATGGACCTCGGCACGAAGCAGCAGGAGCAGTACCAAGTGGATTTACAAACCCGCAGCTTTCACTCAAGAGAGCCGAGTGAGTTCGCTCGGATCTTTCGCGAGTCGGAGATTTACGGATCTACACTGCGCAAACTGGACGAACCGCTGCAGCCGTCGTTGTTGCAACACGTAGACCAGCACATGACCCCCATGCCAGAGTTTCATCAGTCCTTCTGGCAAAACGTCGGGACTCTGCTGCACCGTCAGATGCTCGTCACATTTCGCAATAAGCCCTACATTTTCGGGCGCGGACTCATGATTACTGTGATGGGTCTGTTGTACGCAACGTCGTTCTACCAGTTTGACCCCAAGGAGATCCAGGTCGTGATCGGAATCATCTTCGCAGCGTCGCTCTTCCTTTCGTTGGGTCAAGCGTCTCAGCTTCCGACGTTCATTGTTGCTCGTGACATCTTTTACAAGCATCGAGGCGCGAACTTCTTTCGTACTTCATCGTACGTGCTGGCCAACTCGGTGAGCCAGCTGCCATTATGCGTGGCCGAGACTCTCATTTTTGGTACGCTGGTGTATTGGATGTGCGGCTTCGTATCCCATGCCGGCGAGTTTTTCATGTTCTTGCTCGTCCTTTTCCTGACGAACGTGAGTCTGGGGTCGTTTTACTTCGCACTCACGGCTGCCGCTCAAGATATCAACATTGCCACACCGATTTCAATGGCCGCTACTCTCATCTTCATCATTTTTGCGGGCTTTGTCATCACAGAAAGCCAAATTCCCGATTACTTCATTTGGCTTTACTGGATGACTCCGGTTTCCTGGACACTGCGTGCACTTGCTGTGATCGAGTACCGATCGGCAGAGTTGGACGTGTGTGAATATGGAGACATCAACTACTGCACCGAGTTTGGCGGCCTCCGCATGGGGGAGTACTATCTCCAGCTTTTTGACTTCAAGACAGACAGGATCTGGATTTTGTATTGCGTGATTTACATGGTGGTGTTTTATCTCGGCTGCATGACTCTGGGGTATTTCTCGCTCGAGTATCTCCGCTATGAGGCTCCAGAAAATGTGGCAGTTTGCGATAACCAGCCAGAAGAGGAGGAAGCTGCTGCGAAGAACTCGACAGCAGACGAGAGATTTGAGTCGGCGTATGCTCTCGCAGCTACGCCGAAAGCAATATCTAAACCAGGGGAAGAAACCGTTCTAAACGTGGCTCCTCCACCAACGTCTTTTACTCCCGTGACGCTCGCATTTCGAGATTTGCATTATTCTGTGCCGAAGCCTTCGAACCCGAAGGAGTCGATCGAGCTCCTTAAAGGTGTCAGTGGATATGCACTTCCTGGACAAATGACAGCTTTAATGGGGGCGTCTGGGGCAGGCAAGACGACGCTGATGGACGTGATTGCCAACCGAAAGACTGGAGGCACGACCTCGGGCCAAATTCTGCTCAACGGCTTCGAGGCGACCGACCTGGCCATCCGTCGATGCACGGGCTACTGCGAGCAAATGGACGTTCATTCTGAGGCAGCAACAATCCGCGAGGCGCTCACGTTCAGTTCGTTTTTGCGCCAGGACAGCAGCGTTCCTGACAGCGCCAAATACAATTCCGTGAAGGAGTGCTTGGCCCTGCTTGACTTGCACGACATTGCCGATCAGATTATCCGTGGCAGCTCGACGGAGCAGATGAAGCGTCTAACGATTGGCGTGGAGCTGGCAGCCCAGCCAAGTGTACTCTTCCTGGATGAACCTACGAGTGGACTTGATGCTCGTTCAGCCAAGGTAACAAACAGATTTGTGTTCCCAGTGCATTATCCGTGCGAGTCACTGGTCGGAACTTCGTGCGCAAGATGTTTTATAAAAGCTAACTGTGTCAAATGCATTTTTTGTACAGCTGATCATGGACGGCGTGCGCAAAGTTACCGACAGCGGCCGAACTGTTGTCTGCACAATTCATCAGCCATCGATGGAGGTGTTTTACCTGTTTGATAGTTTGTTGCTACTCAAGCGAGGCGGAGAGACTGTCTTTTTCGGGGAGCTGGGTCCCAAGTGCCAGCATCTTGTCGACTACTTTCAAGAACTACCGGGATTGACTTCTTTACCGCCACGGCACAATCCTGCCACGTGGATGCTCGAGTGTATTGGAGCTGGAGTGTTAAATGATGTGTCCACAGACTTGGACTTTGTGGCGACTTTCAATGCCAGTACCCACAGACAACAACTGAATGATATGCTAAATCGTGAAGGTATTGGCGTCCCGTCACCAGCTACCCCAGAGATGGTGTTCGCCAAGAAGCGAGCCGCATCATCGATTACGCAGTTCACGTTCCTCACAAAGCGCTTCCTCGACATGTACTGGAGATCTCCGAACTATAATCTTACTCGAGTGGGTATGGCAGTGTTTTTGGCCTTGCTGTTCGGCATCACCTTCCGTGAAGCAGACTACAAGACGTATCAAGGTCTCAATTCGGGAATGGGGATGATTTTCATGGCAACGCTATTCAATGGTATGATCTCGTTCCAGTGTGTGCTGTCGGTGTCATCGGCAGATCGACCAGCATTTTACCGCGAGCGAGCAACTCAGACCTACAACGCTTTTTGGTACTTCGTCGGCTCATCGATCGTTGAAATCCCGTACGTCTTTGGCAGCTCGTTCATTTTCACAGTAATCTTCTTTCCGATGGTACAATTCACGGGCTTCGAGACATTTTTGCTGTACTGGATAAACACTTCGTTCCTCGTTCTCATGCTCACGTACATGGGGCAAATGTTCGTCTACGCATTGCCCAGCGAAGAAGTCGCAGCCATCTTGGGAGTGCTGTTGAACTCGATATTCTTTCTGTTCATGGGGTTCTCTCCTCCGGCCAATCTCATTCCGTCGGGCTATCACTGGTTGTACACTATCACACCGATGCGATTCAGCTTGGCAATTCTTGGGGCGTTGGTGTTCTCTGACTGTCCAGAGGACCCGATCTACAACGAGAAGGCAGAGACGTGGAGTGGTGTGCGCTCAGAACTCGGGTGTCAACCACTGGAGAATGCACCGGTAACAACAGGAGCTGTCACGGTGAAGCAGTTCACGGAAGACGTATTCGGCATGAAGCACGATGAGATCTGGACTAACTTTTTTGTTGTCTTGGGCTACATTGCTCTGTTCCGAGTTTTCGCTCTGCTGGCACTTCGATTCATCAACAGCCAGAAACGCTAGTCAGGCAGAGAGTACTTACTACAAATGCACGCAGTGAATTCGAGTTGATATTGTGCCGATTCTGGCTGGTTGTCCAATATGATATTTCAATGAAAAAGGCCACTTCGCATCGTATTAAGTACGCCAACGTACTTAGCAAAGGAGGCATAGTGAATATAAGTGATTTAGGTGCGATTGATTCGAAGAACCGCGCACAGAAATTTTAAGTAGAACTCACAATACCCATAACGATTAAAATGGTCCAGGTTTGTGAATTTCGCCTATGTTTCCCGATTCAATTAGCTAAAATGAACCTAAAGAGCCACCTTATTCGCTAAAAGTACTCGTCTGAGCATGCTTTAAACCCGTCGTTTGTACAGCCAAAGGGGCGCCTTTCAAAATCCTTCCCAAAGGTCGCGGATAAAAGTTTAGTCAAATTGATTTTTTTGAGACCACTTTTTGGTCTCATCAAACAATTATAATGCGACTTTTAACCAGCAACCCGATTAATTACATGACTGAACTCCACTATACCCGAATGTCGCGTTCCAGCAACCGCGTTTCGTAATATAAATACATTACCGAATAAAAATGATAAAACCGTTTTATATGGGCTTTGGAAGGCGCCTAAAGGGAATAAATTGTTCCAATTCCAATAAGATGCATGAAAGATCAATTGAGATCCTAATGGTAAGCAACTACTTGGAGGTGGTTATCTGTCTTACACGACGGGTGGCAACACGCAGCCGTAGACGCCCGTCTTAATAACAACACACACCGATCCACTGGGAAGGCCGTCTTGAGCACCAGGGCAGTTGCCTGCAATGTTCCCCGAGCACACGGGACTAGCTGAGCAGAACGTGCCATGGCCATCTTGAACGCTGACTGGAAATTCGCCTGCGATGTTGCCTGTGCAGTTTAGTGGAGCGTCGTACTCGGCGCTCGACGGCGAGTCCCAGTCAGAGTACGGCTTGCAGCCATAGACGCCAGTCTTCAGCAGGTCGCAGTACGAGCCAAACTCGAGTCCGTCCTGTTCGTCTGGGCACAGACCCACGTCGTTGGTACCGGAACAGCTCTCACCATCAACACAAAAGTAGCCGTCGATGCCCTGTACGCTGATTTCCTCTTGGCCGTCAGTACACGTAGCGTGGGTGGCAGATACAGCAATGGCAGCGAATACGAAGGTGGCAGCCTTGAACATTGTTGCTGGTAGGAGCGTGCTTGGGCTTAGGGTGAGAGTCGGACTCGATTCACTTGGTAAGTTGGAAAGTGATCGACTCAAAAGGAGCTGCGCTTTCAAAGCAGCTTTTTCTGCAAGAAACGTGCTCGCTGTTCCTCCTGCTATAGCTTCTGCGATGCAGCACGTTTGTACTGTACTGCAACAACGGACTCCGCTTGCATCTTCAAGAATGGAAACCAAAGTATTCCTGGTCACGTCGTTCTTCGAGCTCTCCATCTATTGTGAGCCACTTGAAGTCGGCACACCGACTGACCAATCATCAGCTGCCATCAGGGCAAACAGTTAAAAGGTATGCATTCCATCCTCGTTAGCTGGTGCTTGAACGTCAGTAGATACCGCTTGTGGTTGCGAAGTAGTAGATAGCGATGGCGCTGGAACAGCAGTAGATCTCATCGGTGCAGCATACGTATCTGTTGGCAGCTTTGGAGCCCTCCACTGAAACGGTTGCCTCGAAGAAGAGGACGAGACCGTCGCATCGATCGGTGGCTGTGGTGCAGGCGTCATCGAATTTGGCAGCAGGAGGCGATGCGCCTCCCTCGCGTGCTGCCTCAACTGCCAGAACAACGCGAACTTCTTGTTGCAATTAGGAACAGAGCACGAGAACTTGAGCTCTCTTGGTCCCTTTGGCTCGTTCGACGGGTGCGTCTTCTTCACGTGTCTTTCGAGACGATACCGTCTCTTGAACGTCTCCCCACACTTTGGACACGAAATTTGATCCGCTTGGCCGTGCGCTACGCGTTTGTGCTCTCTCAGCTTTCCCTTGTTGCGGTACACGCGGTCGCAGCCTTCTACGGGGCACACAAAGTCCTCCTTTGCGTGTGTGCGCAAGTGGATGCGCAGGGGCTGGCGGGAGACGAAGCGGCGGCTGCACACGTAGCAGCTGAAGCGTTTGTCGTGCTCCACAGTGCCATCGGACTCCTCCTCCAGCTCTGCATTCAGGTAGCGCAGGTCGAACAGCGCTGTGGTGTTGGGCACGAACGCCGCGAGGTCGTGCATTATGGTACAAATTGGTCTCCTTTGGCTGGCTGGTCGGCGTACTGTCTCGGAATGATTACACCACGATGGAGAGTCGTGTGGTCTACGTAATATGGTGTACGCATTTCTTAAACGATCTTGTTGGGATCAGATGGACAATGGACACGTTCGTGACGGATGCGCGTGCGTGGCGGTCGCTGCTGCGGGATGTGGGGGAGGAGTTCGTGGCGCAGCATCTGGATGCTGCGATGCAGTTGGCGGTGGCTCTGCACTGTGAGAAGACGGAGGACGCCGAGCGTGTGGCTGCTGCGGTATCAGCCTCCGACCGAAGGGACTTTTTGGCGCTGTCGTTTATCCTCCGACGACTCGTGGAGACGGCAGTTCGTGCGCACATGACGTTCCTGTTGCCTGCAATGGACGTGGACAAGACGACGCAGCAGACGGAGCGCCAGACGCTCGTCCAGAGTTTTCCAGAGGCTTTTGAGCTGCCATTCCGACAGCTTCTGGAGTCGAATTGGACGCAATTGACACACGCGCAGGAACCGACGAGCGCTCAGCAACTGGACTGGAAGGTGATTAGAGCTGAGGAGGACAAGCGCGTGGTGCTGCGGCTGCAGACGGCGGACGGTCGCACGCGGAGGATTCTTGTGCCCATTCGACAGTTCCATGAGCTGCGTCATAGTGCGGCTTCGGTGCTGCAGGAGATGAACGAGGTGGAGGCGCATCCGATCATGCGGCTCGCCTACATGGGGCAGAATAGTCACGACACAGTGACGCAGGCTCCGTGAGGGAAGAACTGGTAGGGAGAGTGTATTGTAGCTCAACAACAGTCGACTACCGGTAGGAGCTCTAGTTCTTCATCTTCTTCTTGCTGTTGGAGAAGCACTCGCCCCACAGACACACGGTCTTGCCACGCATGATCTGCGAAAAGGCCTCAAACGTGTAAGCCTGACGTTCACGAGCTTCTTCCTCCGTGATCTTCTTGTCCGCCACCTGCGCCTGCACGGCCGCCTTAAGCATGTCAGATGGAGTAGCAGCGATGTACTCCTGGAACGGGTACTTGGCGTCCTCCACGGCCAGCACGCGCTTCTCCGACGGGATCTGATACGTCTCCAGCAGCAAGTGGATCATGCGTTCCAACTGCTCCTGCGTCATCTCACGCGTGTCCTCCTCTTTCTTCTCCTCCTCACTCTTACCCAGCGCCTCGCCCTTAGGGGCGTTGGTCGCCAGGTTGAAAAGAATCCGCAGCCGCTCGTCCACAGCGCCCTTGACGGCCATGGAGAAGGCTACCATCTGCGCGTCCACGTCACTCTTGCGGTTCTCGTCCTGCTCGAGACTCAGAAGCACTCGCTCCAAATGATAGGCCTTGCTCACACCCGTCGGGCACGCCTGCGCCAACTTAAAGCCAAGATATTGGTCAAAGTGCTGCATACTGGCCTTGCCGGAGGGGAAAGCTCTGGTAACTCCATCCCTCACGTCCTCGAACGTCTCGGGCCTGCATTAAAACAGCAACGAAGCAGCGTCAATAGGTCAATTCTAGAGCTCTAGAGCTGCTTCAGATGGCCTACGTGATGTTGTTGCTACTACGCAGCTCCCAGGCTTCGTAGGGCGAGATGACGGCCGTTTCTGCAATAGGATTCTGCAGCGCCTCGAAGTTCTTCTTGCCCCTGGATCCTCTGTAGATGTAGAAGCCGATGCCAAGCAGAATTCCGCCCAGCGTCACGCCCGGATTGCGACTGAACCAGCCAGGCTTGTACTTGGGCGGCTCTTCTCCGCTCCCATTGGCTCCAGAGGACGAATCCGACGCGTTGGAAGCACCAGAAGAACCGGAAGACGAAGACGAAGCAGATGCAGCCGCTGCCGAGTGCTGTAGACGTCGCCAGTGGCCTGGAGACGCACGCACACGACGCTGCAGGTGGAGCATCTTGAGCAATGTGAGCTCCTCGTGCGTTGTGTGGCTCACAGGAGTTTGGTGTATATTACGTAGAATAGATGTAGCCATGTTCACTTCAATGTAGCCATTGCTGGGCACTATAGTTGCCTTTAAGTTGCCTTTTTTGTCACTGCACCTCGTCACCCGTGGCAGCGGTGCGGCCCAATTCGTGCCAATTGTCAACGTACTCGTCATAGTCGAGTGCGTCCGCCCACTGGAACATGTCGTCGGCCTCGGCCTCCCAGTTCTCGTCCTCGAAGTCCACGTCGAAGAGCACGCGCGGCTGCTTGTCGCTTTGATCCTCCTGTCCGCCGTCGTCTTCGTGTTCCGGACGGTCCGTTGTAGTCAACAATCCTTGTGTGTAGAGTTTCTGCATCCACAGCCGCTTCTGGTGACGTCGCGCGCGCTCGCGGTCTTGCTGACGCACGAGCTTCGAGTAGTGGAAGCCACTGACAGCACGACGTCCTCCTGTGGCTTGTGCGATGGGATCGGCGTTGGCTTCGGCCAGCACTTTGGCCGTCACTGGACGCCACCCGTTGTTCTCCAAGCGACGATACCACAGGCGCGTGTCCTCTGCCTGCTGCTTCGTTCGATAATACGAGTTGCCCACGCGGATGTACGTGGTGCGGACAGACTGACCGGGTCGGCGCTTCTCGTGCGAGTGACTCACTGGTGCTGTTTGTCGAGATATCGTGTAGTCCTTGGGACTGAAGGCACCCAGGTCGCACACAGGCTTGCGCGTGAAGATCTTGTAGTAGATGGTGGGTGGGAAGGCCAATCCGCCGAGACGGAATCGCACTTGCGCTCCCATGGACGCATCCAACAAAGAAGCCTCCGACGGGTTGATGGCACGAAGCATGCGGGCCGGGTCTCCAGTGCAGCGGAACGAAAGCAGATCGCGGTAGTACCGAAAAATACGACGATGCGTGTAGCTCTTCCATGAGGTTTGGATGCAGAGCGCCGCACGGTTGGCAGGTGTCATTGATCGAGAGGTCGATCCGCGCGCTTGACGCTGGTACATTTTGTGCTGATAATGAGCTTTCCACGCGTACTGCAGCTGTAGTGCGGCAATGTGGTAAACAGGATGATGATCGAGCGTCCCGCGCCAGCGCAGACGTTGCATCCGGAACCAAGCCTGTAGTTTACTTACTACAAACGTCCGAAAGCCGAAATCGTCTGCAAAGCTGCCGCCACTTGCAACGAATTGCTGCATTGGACTACGAATGCGAGTAGCTTTCGTAGTTTTCGTCCGTTGTTGTGGTCCTTTGGCTGAATCGCTTGGGATTGTCTTAGTTACCAGATGCAGTCGACAAAGCATACCACGCACACGTTTCTGGATGAGGATAACCGAGAGATTTTGAGCTGCCATCGGGTATTCCCACGGTCTCAAGATGATTTCCTGTGATCGTGCAAAGTGTGAGCTTTTGTGACGGATATTGTTGGGTGCGTTGCTGCCAACTCACCCTCTTCTCATCTCGAGATTTCCGCATGAACAACGACTCCCACGGCAGTCCACGTTTAATCCTTTTCGTTCGACGGGTCTTTGGTTCATGGCGAACTCGGAACTTGCTGGTTGTTCAACACAGAGATTGTCAGAAGAGGAATCATCCTAAGAGAAGCAAATATCTACGAAATCAAACCTTTGGTATCGTCCATTCTGGAAGCTCAGCTCTTTCAGTCTCCTCAAGACGTCCATATTGGCCCCCGCTAGTCTTGTTGTCAGCTACGATTGAACACTAAAAGGTGTCGAGCTCGTTCTTGTCTGCTACAATTCCATCGCTATTTTAAAGGAGTGACAACTTCCCATGTCTTATCTTCCACCTGGGCTGCACTTCACTCCTCGTAATAGTTCGTGATGAATGAGCAAGAAATGGTGGTGGCGTTGGCTGCAGCGCTGGTTCACGTAAGAGCACTAGACGCCGATCCCCGAACACCTTTCACCGCAATTTACAACAGTCTCGAGGATGTTGAGCGACTGATCTTCCACCACAAGGAGCAATTTGGTGTGCAATTGCTGCACTTCCAGCAAGGATGTGAGGAGTTTTTGCTTCTAAGCAACACACTCGCAATGAAGGCTCTACAGAAAGCATCTCTTGAGGACGTCGAAACTTCCGAGCAATGCGGCAATCTACTTCTCCGAGCAGAAGAGCACACCCGACATGCTGGATATTTGCGAAGTCTACCAGAGTCTCAGCACATCAGTCGACGCAAGGCTTTCCGCCTCATCACGCTCAACAATCTTGCTTGTCATGCCAAGCAAACTGGCAAAACTATCGCTGCCGTCGGATTTCTCGAGAGAATTTTGAAGCTGCAGATCACGGCTCAGACGGCGGCACCAAATCAAACCTCTGTTCCAGTGTCCGAGATCGCTCTAACTCGACTCAACTTGTGCGCTGTGTTTTCACAGCTTCATCGACACACTGCAGCCGCTGCGCATGCAAAAGCTGTTGTGACACAGCTTTCTGCAATGGAAGAATCGGGCAGTTTGAGTCTTGACATTGCCCAGCTATTGCTCGTAGCAAATTACAATTTAGCTGTTGAACTCGAGCACCTGTGCGATCATGGTGCTGCCTGGAGGCAGTACGAATCTGTAGTGGCTGCTGCTGAGCGCTACCACGTCGAGAACGACATTGTCCAAAGTGTTCGGGGTATTCTTGCTCAAGGGTCTTTGACAACAAGACCCAACAGCACACAACTTTCACCTCGAGCTCGAACTCCACGAGAGCTTTACAATCCGAAGCGTAGACCACTCTCTCCGAAAACATTACGGCAGACCCGAGCATGAGGACGTTGATATCGGTACACCATAATAATAAAACGAATGTTCACTTTGAACCAACAGCTTTCTCTTGTGTCGTTCTTGTTCATGCCAAGGTGTCCGCTATTTTTGCGAACTTCGGGCCTGCGATGGAGATCAAAGTTCATTTTGGCGTAGACGCTTCGCCAACAGAAGTCTCATGACTGAAGATGGCGATGGGATTCCAACGCTACGTATTGGTAGTGGAATTGCGCTGGACGAGTTTCACGCGTTGAATATTCACGTCGTTGCCAAGACAACAGTCGGCGAAGTCGTTCAAGAGGCAGTGAGCGAGCTGACACAAGCTGTTGTAGGTGCAACGCAGTGGTTCACTGAAGCTGTACGCGGCGAGTTAATTTGTCAGGCGGTGGCCGCTGTTGACGCAATAGAGGAAGTTGAGACGTATCAGGAGAACTCGTTTTCGACTACGATGGTGCCTCAACTGGTTGAGCATTTATCGCTCTTCACCCGACCTCCAAGCGCTGTTATTCGTATTGTTGCAAAGACAACAGTCGATGCTGCCACGGATGAAGCTGTAAAAGAAGTTGTGCAAGCCGTTCAGAAGGCCACCGAATGGATCACTCAGGCAGTTGGCAACGAGATCGTCTCGGAAGAAATTAATCCGGAAGAAGGCTTTGCAGTTCACAATGTGACAGAGTGGATCACCCAAGCTGTACGCAGTGAACTGGTCGCACATGCTGTTGTTGATGCCATTCCGGTCGATGACACATCCACTGCACCCGAGGAACAAGAAGGATTTGGTCATACCGCTGAAGTAGTCCAAGTTCCTCGAATTTCTTTGCAAATTGAACCGTATTCGGTCGATGATGTTCGTGAACTTGCAAAGTCAACCGCTGAGGCAGCACTTCATAAAGCCTTGCAAAACATAGCTCAAGCAAATGGTGATACAAGTGATTGTTTCGTTCCGGCTGTACGTGGAGAGATTTTTGCAGTGGCAGTAAACGAACCTCCCCTGGAAGTCCCTCCTGCCAATGAAGCAGATAATAATCCTACAGACACAGAAGAACTGCACGAAAGTGTCCCGAACGAAGCAGTCGATGATGTTGTTCACGTACCCATCCTACCACTTGCAAGCTCGATGGGTTGGGTACCAGAGACAGCGAAAGAGTATCATGAGTTTGTAGTGCCGTTCGTCGAAGAAGTCGTATCATCGGCTCTTCATCAGGCGGTCCCAACCACATCATTTGAGCCCGAAGATGATGCATACGACGATGACTACACACCAATCAACACGCCAACCACTGAGACAGTACCATCAAAGCCTCCGTCAGCTCGTGCAGCAGAACAGGAATGTCAGCTCGAGCCGCCTGTAATCCTTTCTGGGCGAGCGACTCCACCCGATTCAAAGCCAACAACAAGGTAGACTTGCTTCACATCCTCGTAACTTGATACCCTGGCACTAAACTCTCTTGCAATGGCAGACGGAGTCCGATCACAGGCAAACGCGGCCTTGGAACACCGACATCGGTTGAAAACTCGTCCGCTTTAGAACCATTAGCGATCCCAGTCGATGAAGCACCAGTGAGCTTTTCCGAGCCTGAACCACTCCATTCAGCATTGCCTCCACTGGTGCTTCCTGGAATTCATGGGCCACAGGTTTCGAGTAGAACGAAGCACCATCAGCATAAGACA
The DNA here is from genome assembly GCA_000468175.2 of Phytophthora cryptogea. Lineage (NCBI taxonomy): Eukaryota > Oomycota > Peronosporomycetes > Peronosporales > Peronosporaceae > Phytophthora > Phytophthora cryptogea. The sequence goes on from KV742863.1 coordinate 19,207, forward strand.
CCACGTAAAACGCCCCGGCAGGCTTCATACCCGCCGTACAGAGAGGACAGTCCGTTAAACTACAGTCCACGTGCTGCCTCCACTTCAAGCTCAAGGCTCAATAAGCACTCCTCACGAGCGTCCATCTCGGCAGAATTCGAGTTGACGCCGCTGTCCTCTGCACGCGCGGCTGCATTAATCTACGCACAGCAATCTTCATCTTCATCTTCACGGCACCACCATCATCATCACCACAAGTCCAAGAATCTGCGCGACGCAGCATCACAGACGTCACCACCTCAGTCTCCACCTTCTTCCATTCTCCCTCGAGAGTGTCTACAAGAAGTTCATGTTGACAGCTACGGCACCGAGTTACCCAAGACACAAATCTCTCCAGTGAAAAACTCACCTCATGAATTGTCATCTCCAGAACTTGGCGCGGAGAAGAAAGCAAATGACAGCAACAATACGCTGCTCGCTCCACTTTCAAAAACCCCAATGAGTCCTGACACCTCGAAGTCGCAAAGTCCTTCTCGGGCACACAAAAATCACGGACACGATCATAAAGGAGGCGGTGGAGGTCCTTCACCAAACAAACGCTCCGGGTTCTGCCAGCGATGTGTCTTCGAAGGTCGGTCCTGCAAAGTCAACGACTGCCTCAAGCACCAGGTCCTCAAATGACACCAAGCAACTAGTTGTACCAAACAATCCATTAGATAATACGAAAGGAATCCAAGAAAAAGGAGACACACACCGACATGACCACTACCTCAAGGCTTCACTCCTGCAGTTCGCCCTGTTCACGCCTTCGGATGCATCTAGCGTGACGTTACTCTCGTTCGTCTAGCAGTTTAAGCGATCTCGAATAGCCCTTCGACTTCAAGTTCGCGAATACGTGCCAAGCTCTTCTCGAGCACATCACGGTCCTTGTGGGTAAGCATGATGCTACCCGGCGTCGTGAACATGTCCACGGTCTGGCGCATGTTGTCGCCTGGTGCGACGAAAATCTCCTTCTTAAGGAAGGCAGGCATCTTTTCGATCTCAGCGATGCCCGGTGTACTCTTCAGGACGCCATTCCTGTACGATACTAGCATGGCCTCGCAGCCGTATGCCAGAAGCTTCCGGGGTCGCTCCGCAAGGTTGGCAAAAGCCTCTCCATCGAGGAGACTGTCGACGGCAGCCGTCACTTGGTTGTAGCCGACGCAAATATTGGCAATGGGAACCCAAGCGCCTTCACCACCGTGGCAGCGCGAGCCCACCTCGATCAATACTGGCGAGCCGTGACAGAACTTCACTTCTCCGTGTGCAGGTCCGTTTCGAATTCCCAGAGCGTCTGTAAGATTTTAAACAAAAGCACAACGTCAGTACGGCAAAATGCTAATCAATAGCATAGAAAACATGTACGCACCAAGCACTTGGAACTGGTAGTCAATCATGTCGTTCACCATACCCTCTGCAGGCACCAAGGACAGCCCAAAGTATACGAACGCGGCGTCGTTAACACGACGCTTGTCGTACTTCCAAATCGCAGTCACCTTGTGTTCACCATTACGGCTGACGGTGTCCACCACATACTCGTCGCCTTCAAGATACTCCTGGAGCAGTACAGCATTGTTCTGGATTCCAAGGCCGTTGATCTTGCCTAAAATGCCTTCAAACGTACGCTTCGCTTCCTCCAATGACAAGCAGAGCACTACATCTTCGGTACCGGCGCTTTCCAGCGGCTTAAGCACCACCTCAAAGGGCTCTGGCTTCAGGTCCTGAGTAATAAAAGCCTCGGCCTCAGCCCACGTATTAGCCTTCACTTGCTTCGCGGCTCGCACTCCAGCCGATCGCAATGTTTCACCCATTAGGTACTTGTCGCGCCGTGCGTTCGAGTGCTCCATGAGATTGCCATCCAGTCCCAATCCATCCATCAGCGAGTCCGACAGCTTCACACCCAACTCCGCTCCAGCGAACACAGCGCACACTGCAGGGCTAGCCTTCACACCCTGTTTCTTCTTGTTTTGTTGGTCCGCGACCTGTTTCGCAGCTTTGCGAATAGCACTCACGGTCTCGTCCAAGTTACCCTCGAACGCGACAGTGGCAGCAAACTCCAGTGTCAGTCCTTCCGGGACAAGACTTGCAACACTTTCGATGTTCTCCAAGCGGTCGCTGTAGACGCAAATGCACTGGTAGCCTCTGCTCATGAGCTCGTGGGCCAACACAGCACCAGTAGAGAACGGGTCAACCACCACGACAGTGCCACGAGGGCCTTCCGTTTTCTCCGCCGCTTCCTCTTCAGGCTCAATCGCATACAGCCCCTTGTGTTCCAATTCGCGGATACGAGCATAGTCGCGCTTCAACTGCTCTTCGTCTTCATGAACCATAATGACACTGCCGGGCGTTGTGAACATGTCCACCGTGGTCTTCAACTCCTCTCCGACATGCGTGAACCACATCGTAGATACCGTCGACGGTAAATTTTCCAGCTCTTCCATGCCGGGGTAGCCTACGAGTTTTCCAGTTTCATACGACACCAACATCGCCTCGCAACCATGCGACTTGAGCTCCTTCGGGCGTTCGGGTAGACGCTCAAATGCGTCAGCATCCAGATACGAATCCAGTGCAGCGTCCACATGGTTGTATCCCAAACAAGGCGTCACAATGGGCAAGTACGATCCGGAGCCGCCATGGCAGCGCGAGCCGATCTCCACAAGACACGGTTCGCCTCTCACAATCTTCACCTCTGCGTGACCAGGGCCGTGCACAATTTCCAGTGCGTCCAGCACCTTGAGCACGTAGTCGGCCGCCTTGGCCAGCAACGATCCGTCTGGAGCAGCACGCAGCAAGACGCCGTAGTATACGAACGGCGCGTCGTTCACCGCGCGCTTGTCGTACTCCCACACAGCCACGACCTTGTGCACGCCATTACGACTGACCGTATCCACGACGTACTCGGTGCCATCCAGATACTCCTGCACTAACGTGGCCTGGTTTTCCAGTCCCAGGCCATTGATCTTGCCCTGGATGCTGCCAAAGGCCGCACGCACCTCGTCCATGGAGCGACAGAGCGTGACGTCGTCGCTACCGGCGCTCTCCACGGGCTTGACAATGACCTTGAACTCTCCTCCCTTAAGCAGCGGCACGAGCTCCTTCTTGACGAACGTCTCGACCTGCGACCACTTGGTGGCCTGCACCTGCGCCACGGCTCGGAGGCCGGTCGCGCGCACCTTCTCCCCCATCAGGTACTTGTTGCGGCGCGCCGCCGAGCCGCTCGTGCCGTTCGTCGTGAGCTTGAAGTGCTCCGACAGCTTGTCGGCCAGCAGCACGCCCGTCTCAGCGCCAGCGAAGATGCCCACGACGTCGACGTTCGTGACGCGGCGCAGCGCGTCCGCCGTGTCCTGCAGCGCGCGCGTCTCGTCCTTGCGCTCCACTTCTCCGTCGTGGTAGATGATGGCCAGGAACTTGGACGCCAAGTCTTTGGGTACATGGGCGATCCGCTCCTGCGTCACCTCGAGCGTGTCCGAGTACACGCAGACGCACGCGTAGCCTCTCTCCAGGACCTTCTGCGCCATCGTCATGCCCGTCGAGTATGGGTCCACGACCACGACGGCCTCCTGGCGCTCCGTGTCGCCCTCCGCGATCCGGAACAAGTTGCGCTCGGCGCTCGAGCTCACGCGCCGCTCGCGCGCGTTGAAGAAGCGGCGGTGCAGCACGTCGGACGCCGTCAGCAGCTGCTTCTGGGAGCGCAGGCGCGGGTCGAACGTGGCGGCGCGCTGCAAGGGCCGGAAGCCCGACATGGCGCCCAGGCCGAGCGTCACGCGGTCGGCGCGCGCCTCGGCCCCGGCGCGCAAGTGCACGCGCTCGTCGAACGTGACGGCGCGTTGGTCGGCCGACAGCACGCGGAACGACGGCTCCTTGGGCGGCTGCTCGGCGGTCTCGGCCGGGGCCGGCGGCGGCACGAAGGATTCTTTGGCGGCGGCGTTGCCCATGACGGAGGAGACGATCGATCGATGTGCGTCCGGGCCGGCGGATTTCCTTCTGAGCGCCGGGAGTCCGAGGCGGGAGCGGCCACGCACGCAAGCCGCCCATGCGACGTCCCATTGGGCGTCTGAGAGGGCATCCGTGGAAGGAGGCTGCGAGCCACTCGTTGCGAGAGCGGAGACCAAGCAGCAAGAGTTGCCTGTGAGTTGCTGAGTGAAGGCTCGCGACGAGGACGATGGCGAGCTGATGGAGAGCTGTGGGCGGCCTCAAGTTGAACAAGTCACCATCGAAATGCACGTGTGCCGAGCGGATTTGACGTTAAACTGGAGCACAGACCCACGGAATCCACACGCAGCACCTTGCTACATGTACTAAAGGTATTCACGGTGCTCCATGCAAGTCTAGGCAGAAGAATTTGAGAAGAGATCGAGTCGAAGCAGGCGAGGTCCGGTGCTTTGCCGTAGATGCGGCAGGTCGCGTCAACACGATGGGAATGGCACGGGTGGTCACTGCAGCTCTGCTTGAGACCTTGGACCTCTGCTTTTCCCGAGCTGGATCGACAAGTGAGGACGCATCGCACAGATGTCGGACTTCATCATGCCAGCGAAGCTTCATGCACGCGACAGGCTTTTGACGTGACTACATGTATTATATTCACCATCCGTCTATGGCTACTACTATAGTCTGCTGGCTGGCTACGTGCAGCTCAATCTGCTGCTGCTGGATGCCGACAAGTTCGTGCCAATTCTTCAACGAGGACACGCGTCGGCCCTGTACTTCATCCGTATGCTTTGCGGACAAATGGACGGTGGGCAGCCCGAGTGGATGGCGTAACGATTGCTGCCAGCGATGACGGACGAGTTTGGATCGGAGCTTAAGCCCATGACGGCTGAGGTACAGCAGACCATTCGTGACCACTGCGCACTGCTGTTTCGCTGTGTCGTGTCTCCACCAAGCGCATTGAAGAGGGCAACTTGGGCCGTAATAGGCACTCTCATTCCAGTACTAGACTATAAGGGTCAGCAACAGAAATGCGAGGGCAAGAACTATCCTCGCTATGCGTACTCTGCGTCGTTCTTGTGGGCTTTTCGCTGTTCCTCGTGCGTGATTGACATGACTCGAGCACGGTCCACATTTAAAGCATTTCTACATGTAGTTGGGAATTTCTTTACCATAATTACTTTGTCTCATTATCATTTCTCGACGAAGAAGCTGGATCGAGACCGAGGGTGTATTGGATATATCGCTACATCTTGTCGAGAGGCTGTTGTATCACCAAGGCATCTACTGTGTCTATTATAATAATGGCGACAAGAATCCGAAGTGCGAAGTGGTCCGAGATTTTGGCGGAGCAGGGTCAAGGACTGCAGCGGTGACTACCTAAAAAACATTGCTGATATTGCCCCAACTGGAGAGGACAAGAACGGAGGTTGTGGTGCGACAACAGGCAGCAAGCCTGTATTAATAACAAATAATCAAAGAAAATCAGTCTAGTTCAAAACGGCCCAAGACTGCTCGCCACCATGTCCACATTCGCGAGTGCCATGTCGTCACCGCTAATGCTGTACATGCAACGAAACAGCAGCGCGCAGTGATCTCGAATAGTCTGCTGCATCTCGGCCGTCATGGGTTTGTGCTCAGAGCTGAACAAATCCTTTATCACCGGCAGAAGTCGTCGTGCTATCCATTCCGGGTGTCCACCATCCCTTCGACCGCAGAGCAATTCAATATAGTACGGGAGCCACTTGCTGCCATGCTGAAGAATTGGCACGAACTTGTCTGAGTCCAACAGCAGCAGATTGAGCTGCACGTAGTCAGCCAATAGACTGTAGTAGTAGCCTGAATAGCCCACAATCCCGTAAGGGTCGATCCCCCACGTCGTCGGGTCCA
>KV742863.1:25691-46669 GCA_000468175.2 Phytophthora cryptogea
TTGATAATAGACAAGTAATAATATTTTGATATGTAATATATTATTTTGACATTTCTACAGCGCGACACGTATATACATATTATTGACCACAATCGGATCAGATATTAATATCTGATTATTGACTATACATCCCTGAGTACACGAAGAAAAGGAACGATATCTTTGCCGTGAGCAACGTCGTCGAGTCTCCATGTCGAGCATTGGGCTGGAAACGAACAACTTCGCATTGAAAGCAATTGTCTTGCGGCCTACGGTTCGCCACGCAGCACGCCTTGCGAGCCGGTCCATAAACCGCAGGTGTTTATCAACGATCGTGACAGTCTTGAGCTCGGGGATGAAGCTGTCATTCTGCGATTTTCTCTCACCTCAAGTAGTCGTCCCGAAGTCAGACAAGCCCTATCTCTCTCTCTCTGACAGCCGATGATGCGTGCAAACCCTGTCTGCTCATGCCTGGAGCTCACTGCGACGAATTCGAGCGTGGTTTGAGGGCGTGGCGTCCATCACATTTGCAGCAGCAACCTTTATGACGGCGGCGATCGGTTCCGCGGAACCGAGCGCCTCTTTCATAATCTGTAGTTGAATAATATTAATACTAATATAGTGGTTTGGAACTGTTGACTGAGGTTCACTATTATAGTAGATGTGTTCATGGCGATTAATATTACTATAGTAAAATGTGTTACTATCAAGCTCTGCCCCTTCATCACTACGATACATATTACATGTATGCCAGCAYGCACTAACTATAGCATTATTTGCAGCTGAGGACGTGACTACCATGTATTATACTCGCCCATTCTCCTTTCGGCCGCCAATGGCAACGCATCAAGCTCACCGCCTTCCCTGGCCGACGCTGGCCGACGTGTACGCATCCGTAACCATCCAGGACGGACGCTACCGCTACATCAAGACGGAGGCGAAGGAGAAGCAGATAGTGCACTTCGCTCGCTGTCTTGTGGACGCCCTGAAGGAGTTCGCAACGACGGACACACGGTCGCCGGTGGACGAAGACGGCAACTCGCTGGACCCGACGACGTGGGGCATTCGGCCCTATGGAGCCATGAGTTACACAGGTTACTATGAAAGTCTACTGGCTGGGTACGTGCAGCTCAATCTGCTGCTGCTGGACGCTGACAAGTTTGTGCCAATTCTTCAGCGAGGTAGCAAGTGGCTCCCGCACTATATTAAACTGCTCTGTGGTCAAAGGGATGGCGGACACCCGGAATGGATGGCACGACGACTTCTTCCGGCTATGAAGGATTTGTTCAGCTCTGAGCACAAACCCATGACGGCCGAGATGCAGCAGACTATTCGAGACCACTGCGCGCTGCTGTTTCGCTGTCTCTACAGCATTAGCGGTGACAGCAGCATACTTGCGATCGAGGGTATGGCGGTGTACAGTATCAGACCATTTTGAGCAAGTACAATGACAATGCTGCTTTTGTTTGATTAATTGTTATAGGCGTTTGCTTTTCAAGCGCTCTTCCCCTAGGAATACAAGAACGTACGCAGGTGGCACGGGATGCAGCTCACTGGGCCTCCGGCTCGCAGAGGCGTCACTACACTCACTGGGACTAATAAATATCAAGAGGGGGGCTTGGCGTCTCTCTCTTCGGTCTCTCCATCTCTCACACTTACTCGCGTCCGTTGAGCACACGGAGCGTCTTCTTGGTTGTCTCGTACGTCGAGAACATGACGGCCGCGTACGGCACGATGCGCGCCAGGTTGGGGCCCGTGCCGCGGTACAGCGCTAAAGGGCCCTCGTCACGAATCACCTTCCGGAAGCAGTCCACCATGCCGCGATAATACAGCGTCGACGCACTGCCCCCTTCAGCCGGCAACGGGCCCACGGCGGACACGTTCAAGTGCACTTGCTGCGTCTGTAGACGCTTCTTCACTGTATCGAACGGGTACGCCACCGTCTGAGCGATAGCTCCGGCTACACTGCCGCACACGAAGTAGTCGACGCCGTCCATCTCCGTCTTGCCCTCGGGCCAGCGGTAGGCCGGCCATTGGTGGCGAATTGCTGACTGCTTCAAGTACTCGTAGCAACCGAACTGCACGCCCTCGAAGGGGATGGCACCCACGACCCCCGACCATCCACCACGGTACAGTCCGCGCAGTCCTTCGCGCTGCAGAATCAGCTGCACGCCCTGCAGCACGCCACGGATCTCACTGTTGGCAGCGGCCGGCGCCGTCGTCTGCGAGATCATGCGGGTGCGCACCACTTCCAGCGGGTACGTGCCCATGGTAGCAATGAGGCCGGCGATGGCGCCGCACAGTGCGCGGTGCCAGTTGCTGAGCTCACGTCCGCCCTCTCTAGCAGCGAAGCTCGCTTGCAGCGAGTCGAACAGGTAGAACTTGAGGCCTGCGTAGGGTCCGAGACGACAGCAGCCGGCGCTGTTGCCTCGCCAGAAGGCGCGCACACCGTCCAGCGCGTACAGTTCGCGCACCGTCCGCGCGATGGCGGAGGAGGCTGAGGGCTGCGCGGCGACGGCTCGAGCAGCCACGAACGTGGAAGGCGTGGAGACGGAGGAGGCGGTGGCGACTGCAGACGTCTCGGCGGAGGCCGCGGGGCCGTTCACTTGGATGACGATCTTGAGCACGTCCAGAGGCGACGTGCAGGAGCGCGTGACGCAGCCGGACACGACGCCGGCCACGACGGACTCGAGGCCGGAGCTGTCGGCGGAGTCGCTGCGTTTGGGTCTTCCCATGGCGGTGAAGCGGCTGGTCCGGGGCTCGTGGAAGTCGTCTTGGCTCGCGGCGAGACTTGCGTAGCTGCTGGCCAATTCGGAAGTGAGGGCTCTTCACTTGGGAGCTGATCTTTGCGACGGTTGGGGGGAAAGGGCTGTCATAAACGGCTGGGCGACGTGAGTAAGCGAGCTCGCTTAACAGGCTCGGCACGGTGCTGCGCAAACACGTCGTCCCTCCCCGACAGGCGAGATGCACAATATTGAAGTCTGCACCCGCTCAGCCGCGCCAACGAGGACTTTACTTGGCATGTAGCTGCTGTGGACCCTGCTAGCATCCTTTTTGAAGGCGATTGGTGCGGACAATTCAAGCCTAGCATTGCCATCGGAGGAGCAACCTAAGCGATGATAATCTAAGTTCACTTCAAGTTGCCCCAACGCCTTCGAGTACCGTTCGAAAACGGACATGACTATTCCTAGCTGCAGGAAGACTGGTGTGCCTTAATGCAGACCCCTTTGTTAAGCACCGCTTGCTAATGCTGCATAGGACGGTGTGGCAGCGAGAAAAATCGTGTGTCGCGGCCTGCAATCGAGCTCTTGTGCTCTTGTACTGGCGGCCGGAGCTGGAGGAAGGGCCCGGTTCTGCAGTGCGATTTGATGGCGGATTCGTATGACGAACCGAAAGACATGCAGCGAGAACGACAGTCTCTCGCCAATTGATCCCAAATTCCGCTGCATCGGAAGAGCTTAGTTTTTCATTTAACTCGTAGTGGTTGCAAGTCAGCTCCATGAGGGCAAAGTCACTTCCGTTCACTATGCCGAGCTGCAACCTTAATGAATCCCAAGTATTCGAAAATTACCAAGTGGGCCTCTTACAACTTCTTTCTTATCTAGCCTCCCAACAATGCATAAATTACAAACCTAGCCTTAGGTTTCTTCTGTTTTCTCCGCATTTTCCAAACGCCGTGGAAGCCGTCACTCCCGCTTCGCCGTCTGCACGTGTACGCCGAGTCCAGGCCGCCCGCCGCGCTGCCCGCCGTAGCTCACTGCGTTCCTCTGTCTCTTTTGCGTCGTGTGCTGCCTTCCCCGTCCCTCAGACGCATCTAGAAGCCCCGCAACATGAGCGCGAACATGGTCGACCCCCCGCTCTCCCCGCTCTCGGACGACGAGTACCACTACAGCGACGTGGAGGAGGACGAGTACCAGTACTCGGAAGAGGAGGAAGACGACTCGCTATTGGTGCAGTCGGATGCCACCCACAACTCTGGGGCCAAGAAGCAGCACGCCGCGGACTCGCTGTCCCCATTGGGCAGCGGCTCAGCCGCTAAGAAGAAACGACTGAGTCCCGCGGGTCTGGGCCACGCCGGTAGCCAGAAGCAGCAAGAGTATCACGTCATTGATGAGGAGGAGCTGCTGCAGGAGCAACGCGCTCTCATCAACGAGATCGCGCAGGTGCTGGAGATCTCGACGCCCGTCGCGTCCGTTCTACTGCGCTACTTTGGCTGGAACAAGGAGAAGCTGTTTGAAGGCTACTACGCGGACCCGGTGAAGACCAAGCATGAGGCGGGCGTCGAGTTTGCAGACAAGCAAGCGCCGATCATCCCGGAAGGCACCAAGGTACAGATAGAGAGGAGGTTTAAAATGTTGGCTACGGTACTGATGGGGTTTGATATTGCCACTGTCAGGTGGACTGCAACATTTGCTGCGATGAGTACCCGGCTAGTGAAGTGTTTGGTATGGGCTGCGGTCACGTGTACTGTCTCAACTGCTGGAAGCCGTATCTGTCGCTCAAGATCCAGGAAGGACCGATTTGCGTGACCACGACGTGCCCTGCGCACGGCTGCAAGGAGGTGGGTGCTGGTGCTTGGATGCTGGTGATGGAGATGGAGATAATGCTGACGGGGCTGTTGGACTGTGCAGGTGGTGAGTGACGTGATCTTCCAAAAGATCGTGAACCCAGAGGACTATCGCAAATACGCGCGTTATCTGCTGCGATCTTTTGTGGACATTAACAAGGGAGTCAAGTGGTGTCCGTCTCCGGGCTGCAGCAAGGCTATTACTAGCGCCGGAGGACTATCGTCAGTGACATGCACGTGTGGATGCGTGTTCTGCCTTCGCTGTGGCGAAGAGGCTCACTCGCCTGTAACATGTGAGCAGCTTTCCGCCTGGCAGGAAAAGTGCCGCAACGAGTCAGAAACGGCCAACTGGATCCTGGCCAACACGAAGAAGTGCCCTAAGTGTTCGGTGCGAATCGAGAAGAACCAAGGTTGCAACCACATGACATGCCGAAGCTGCAATTACGAGTTCTGCTGGATTTGTATGGAAGGATGGGACAAACATGGTTCTGGAACGGGTGGCTACTACAAATGCAACCGTTACGACGCAGACGCAGAGACTGCCGATAATGATGCAGCCCGTGCAAAGGCTGAGCTTGACAGATACCTCCACTACTACCAACGTTTTGCAAACCACTCTGAAGCTGGGAAGTTTGCGCAGCGAATGCGCGAAGGCACGGAGACGCGCATGATCGAGCTTCAGGCTAGTCACGGCGATTCGTCGTGGATCGACGTGCAGTTCCTGAATGCGGCGACGGAGCAGCTGATTGAATGCCGACGAGTGCTGAAGTACACGTACGTTTTTGGGTACTACCTCCCGCCTGGAAAGGAAAAGAACCTGTTCGAGTACTTGCAAGAGAACCTGGAGAAGAACGCTGAGCACCTGACCGGGCTGTCGGAGATGCCGCTGGATAAGATGAACCGCTCGGAAATCATCAACTATACGCGCGTGACGGAGACGTTCCTGCGCAACCTGCTCACTGGTGTCGAGGACGGCTTGACTTCCAACGCGCCGCTAGTGTAGGCTCATCTCTGTCCGTGTAGCCAAGGCGGCAGGCAGTGCTAGCTTCTCGGTATGCATGCACGCACGCAATTGCTTTTGTCTCGGTTTTTATTTGCTCTGATATTAGGTAGGTAGGCTGGCGTTGTTGTTGCTCAGGAAGAGAGTCAGGACGCAGGCGTGGCACCTCATTCACAACGATGACAGCGCTAAGTATGGATGAATAAATGAAGTGAAAGAAATGAAGTGGTCTTCATACCAATGAAGCCGAGCTAATCGAAGGTAAAGAAAACTTTTTTCCAACTTGTGGGCATTGCAAGAACTCGAGACGACATTCAAGGTTCATTTACCTTACTCTACTTCTGTAGACTCAGCACCTCCGAAATATCTTTAGTTTCTGATTGGAGATCAACGTGAGTATCATCAACCACACACGCTGGATAGTCGGCACAGCAATGTGAGGAGTACGTTTCCAAGAAGAAAAAAATATAGAGGACTTCATGAGAACATACATGCCACGGTGTTTGCATACTTATATTAGAAAATCACCGCGGAACAGCCTCACGAGAATACGCCGCATCATGAGGCCACCAGAGACACCCTATCTCGTCCGCCAAATCAATCATCGTCATCTCCACGCAATGTCCGAGCCGCTGACCGGATCGCCTTGCGTGCCACGGGCTCCTTGATGCCCACGAAGTTCAGGTCTTCCATTTCAATGCCGGTCTGCGTGTACACAAACAAGGTTAGCAGAAAGGATCGACTTCACAACAGAGATATCAAGCACAACGTACTTCACGGATGAAGTCGAGCGAATCGAACCCCTTCGCCTTGAGCATCGGCGTATATCTTTGGTAGCCAATCTGCTTCAGCCACACGTAGACCTCATCTGCACGGTTTTCCTCTGTCTCCGGCAGCTCCGGCGGTTCTTCGAACTTTGTCAAACTACTTCGACGCCTGATCTTCTTGGGGGCTGATGCATCTGAATTGGACTTCGGTCTTTGCTCCTGCGACTTGGACGCCTCTTGGCACTGAGGCTGCAGCTTGCTGTTCTTGTTAAGGCTAGGTCGACTTGCATTGCTACTGCTGGCGCTGGTTCCTGTAGTACTATTATTCGGCAAGTCGTGCTCGCGCGCGTACAACTCGTTTGCATAGTCAATACCTTGGTTGATGAGCTCCACCCACAACTCGAGATCGCGTTTGGAAACCGCCTGCAGTTCACGCTTGATTTTCCAGTTGCTATCAATGACGTTAAACCGCAATTCCGGCATCTCCATTGTCTTCCAGATGCGGCACTCACGCAGCGATAGCGACGAAATAGGTGGAAGCGGACAACGCCACTCTGCATTTTGCTGTTGCTGTTGCTTCCAACGCGGTGGAACGTCAGTGTAGTGGAGCTGGTCGTGGTCCACGATAAACCATTTCTCGCCCCATGTACGCTTACCACGACGGCTGCGTTTGAGGATAATGCCTTCGTGGTAAGGAGCTGGTGAGGCGGGCTGCGCCTGTGAGTCACTGTCAACGCTTTCCTCATCCAAGAACGGGTCTTTGACAATCTGCGAACGCACATTGCGCTCATCCTCGTCCGATTCCATTCCCATGGTATTGTGGCGACCATTCGCCTGCAATGTGTTGTCTTCCTCTTCATCTTCTTCTTCATCGTCGTCGTCTTCCTCGTCGTTGTAGTCGTCATCGTCATCCTCGTCATTTTCACCGTAGTACGCATCATCGTCCTCCTCGATCTGCGGTTCGCGCTCATCCGGCGTAAATGGAACCAGTTTTACAGCATCATGATGTGCGCTGTCGGTGTGCTTCAGGGAGTCTTTCAGAGTGTTGACAATAGTCTTAATACAGGGGCGCTCACTCGGCTCAAACGATACGCACTTCTCCGCCAGACTGGCGATGGCTGGCGGGCACGAGGCCGGCAGTGCGTCACGGAACTCTGACAGCAGCACTTGAAACTTGTACTGGGGCAACCGCATAAGAAACCCGTCGGAGTTGGCAACACGGCAACAGAGCATCTCCATGAGGACGACGCCAAAGCTGAAAATATCAACACTTTGGTCGTAGTCCTCATCCAGGAACATCTCAGGCGCCATATAAGCGTCCGTTCCGCAGTACGACTTGCGCCGCTGCTTGCTTGTGTCCGACTCGGCCCCTCCATGGGTCGCGACAGCTACGGGCTTAATCTCCACAGCGAAGCCAAAGTCGCAGAGCTTGGCCCGATGCTGGTCGTCCAACAGAATGTTCGAGGACTTGATGTCGCGGTGCACAATGTGCCGCTCCTGCAAGAACTCGATGCCCAGAGCAGCGTCCAGAGCAATGCGCACCATGCGGTGCCATCCGACGTGCGATTTCTTGTCACTGCGAATGGCCTTGAGCAGCAAGTCCACGTCTCCGTTGTTCAGGTACTCACTGAGGATCCAGACCTGTTTGGCTCGGACGTTATCTGCTGCTCCTGCGAACCGCAGCAGTCTCGGGTGATGCAGTTGACGTAGCACCTGCACTTCTCGCAGCACAAAGGATGGGATGTTGCCCTCTGCGTCCTTGGGCTGGCACTTGACAGCCACGTGCTGACCTCGATAGTCTCCAGCGTAGACGATGGAGAAGGCTCCTTTGCCGACCTCTCGGCCGATTTTCACGGCTGCAGGCTCCACTTGGAAGAGAGCATTAGCGTCCACGCCTTCCTGCTCGGGCCACTCTGGCTGCGTCTGCGGCTGCGACTGCTCCGGCTCCTGTTCCTCCTGCTCTTCCTGTTGATGTTCCTCGTGGTCCGTGGACTGCAGAGGCGCAGGCGGTGGCTGCTGCGCTTCCAGCTGCGACTTGAAGGCAGCAAGCGGCGACTTGTGCGGATGCGGACGGCGTTGCGCGTACTCTCCGGCCAGCAGCACGTGGCGCTGGTTGGTCGACATGCTCGAGTCGCTCGAAGGGAGGGCGCGGCGGCGGTCGGTCACTGCGCTCGTCTCATTCACGCAGAAAGTAGCGGCCAGGCAGCGGCTCAGCATGGCGCTGCTCGAAGCCTCGTTTCGCTCCAGGGTGCTGCGCAACGGCCCGCTAATTCGGGACTGCAACACGCGGCTATTTATTTGGTGGGATGGGCGGCTTCTCGGAATGTTCGGTCAGGATGCAGCAGCCAATCAGAGACGATTGTCAAGTTAGACAGCCAATGGGAGTGCTGATCAGATGGCGAATATCGCAATACAACATGGCTACAGCCGACAACCAAATATGGCTACATTCGTCTTGTGGGGCGCCGTTCGACTCGGATGCCGTCGCTGCCGCCGTTCGCTTCGATGCGCTGCTGGAAACGCCACCAATAGCGAGAGCGCATGGGGCCGAGCGGATGCACGCGGGAATGGCCGCGGCTGAGAGCGCGCCGCCGCCGCATAAACGGCGTCGGAAGAGCGCTATCCACGCAAACTGATATTTTTTGGTGGTCACGCGTGACTTGCCGTCGTTAGCGGAGACCTGCGCTCGCTTGGAGCAGTTCAGGGCCTTCGTCTTGGGCTCTATTACAGCCTGGCTTCCCGACAGGAGCGCGGGGAACACGCGGACAGCTCCGCCTGCTGTGGCCGTCTCTGCCTGCCGCGCCCCGTTTTCACGCGCTGCCTTCAACGAGGCAAAACCGCTCGCAGGTGCAAGCGCGACAACTGATTGCGGGGTCTCGCTCTTCGTCCTCGCACCTCATGGGCGCCACCAATTGGCGCAGAAGCATAGGACGGCGCGAATTCAATTGTCCGAACGTGTTCAACCTATCTCTGACGCAGACATTTGAAGATGTCGTCGAATGTGAGAAGTCCTACCGTTTGAACGATGCTATGAAATGCTTAGCCAACTCAATGAAGCAAGGATCGTTTGTGACGAACTTATCGCGCAGCACAGGAATCGATATCCAACCAACGCACTCGAGCAGGAGTTGATACTGTTTCTATTCTGCTCGACACCACAGCCTCACCGCGCTTCAAAGCAAGCAGTCGATGTTTTGTGTGGCGATTTAAAAATGTTCCTATTCTGCTAACTTCGGCTCGCGACTAACACACGTAGTGCCGGCATGTACTCGGTGATAATGGCGGACACATTGAAGGTCACGTGGTTGAGCATCTGCAGGTTCGCCTCTGTCATGACTCGGAACTCGTCGAAGCTGATGAAGCCGTCCTTGTCCAGGTCTACATCCTCCATCGTCTTGGCTACGATTGTCGCGAGGCAGTCGGAGGGGATATTAATGCCGTTCTCCTGAATGCATGCCTCCAACATGCTCAGCAGCTCTTGTGTCGACAGCTTCCCATCGCGATCAAAGTCTAGAATATCGAAAGAGACTGCAGCACAACGACAGCTTAAATACCAGAGCCACAAGCCTCACCAATAAAAGAATAAAAGACGCACATTTGATCTTTTCAGCCGTTCCACCCTTGGACGACAACACGGACACACTCTGCAGGAACTCGTCGAAGCTGATAAAGTTGTCGTTGTTGGTGTCGAAGAGCTGGAAGATGCGGTCCACGTACAGCGACTCCTTGATCGTAAATCCGAGCGCCGTCTGGAATTCGCTACGATCGATGAGTCCGTCGTCCCGTTTGGCGGAGCTGATGAGGTCGTAGTGTACATGGAGAGCCACCACCTCCTCGACTGTGAAGTTGGAGCTGCTCGCGAACGCGGCCACTTGGTCGTCGCTGAGTTTGCAGGTTAGTGGAGCTGCTGCACCGCCGTCTATCGCATTTGCTGCCACGCCCAAACTTTCCCGTGCAGTCGATGCTGCCGCCCCCATGGCCTAGCCACTATTTCTATTCAAGTGCAACTCGAAGTTGCAGTCCGTTTTGAGCTCGCGTCGTTTCGCCTTCATGCACACCAAACGTACACCACATTCCTCTAAAACATCGAATAATTCAGCACCTCTATTCCATTGGGTGAGTTAGCTGCGAATTAAATGACTAGGAAATTGTATGCCAGGCGTTGCTAGCCACACGCATATCGCCCATATCGACGGCCCCCAAGAGAGCTATGATGGCCATGCGTGTGCTGACCAAGCGCCTGCCCGTGCGGCGTCTGCAGACTTCGGCGCTTCGTGCGCTGTCCACGGATGCCCCTCCCGTCGCTGCCAACGCGGAGTCTGCGGCTGCGAAGGAGCCAGTGGAGGAGATTTCGGAGGAGGAGCTCGGGAACCTGGCGGGTGTGCCGATCTCGCAGGTAAATGGCCGTCTCTAGAGCCCAATAACTGCTAAAAAGAGGTGTTAACGGCGTGTTACGTGCTAACTGACCAGGCCACTGCCGCCCACCGCCTCAAGTTCTTCTCGTTCGCCAAGGAACAGCAGGATCAGCTCTTCCCCGAAGGTGTCGGCCGTCGCATGGACGACACGTTCGATCTTGTGGGCCACCGCCACATTATGCTGCGGGACAACACGCTGCAGATCATTTCCGTCATGAAAGGTGGCGCTCCTGCTGCTACTTGAGCTGCTGCTGGTGTCCGGTGGACTGTACTAACGCTACGTCTTTTCGTGTCTTATGCAGACTGGGAGACGGCCAAGAACGACGCCATTGGCGCCTACCTCATCGACGGCGAGCGTGGCACGGGCAAGTCCTTTGCAATGCACCAGATCGTGCAGTACGCGCGCGAGAGCAACTGGGTGGTGCTCTACATTCCCAACCCGCGCTCGTGGATCCAGGAGGCCCCGTACGTGATGCAATCGCCATACCAGGAGGGCAAGTTCGACATCGACGTGTACGGTGTCGATCTGCTGCAGAAGTTTCTGCACTGCCATGGCGAACAGCTGCGCTCGATCCCGCTTCGCGGCAAGTACGCCGACCGCTACTACCCCACGGACAAGTACGAGTCGAAGCCTAAGAACGCTGCCGACTACAAGGATGCGGCTCTGACGCTGCGTGATGTGGTTGTGGGTGGTGTCCGCGACGAGGAGCTTGCGTGCCAGGCCGTGTGCGACCTGAAGGAGGAGCTGGCGCAGACCACCGAGTTCCCCGTGCTGATCGCCATCGACGACTACAACACGTGGTTCCAGAAGACCGTCTTTGGCTACGAAGGCCAGGACGTGGCGGCCGACGACATTTCGGTGATAGCTGCGCTCAAGGACATTGGTGCCAACGGCTACGACGAGTCGCGCAAGCTCAAGAACGGTCTGTTCGTGGCCGCTGTGACGGAGAACTTCCCCACGAAGGTGCATTTCAAGCAGCAGGTGGACTACCGCAAGATCCGCTCCACCATGCGCCCGTACACGGCGGAGGAGCTGTCCACCGTCGTGTCGTACTACAACCAAGTCAGCTTCCTGCACGGTGCGTCTCGATTCTTGTTTTGTGTTGTCTTGAAAGCCTCTTAACACAAAAGTGTTTTTAACTATCCCCAGACAAGCCCACGGACTCGCAGCTGGCGTACTTCCGGCTCATGACCAAGTCGCTCCCGCTGCACGTGTTCGACCGCGCGTCCTTCTCTTAGATTATGGTGGGCGGCTACAGTACAAGCAGCGCAGTGTTAGTCAGACTAAAAAAAAAGGCATGACCACCATGTTACCCTCAAGTTGCCTTTGTATCTACGTTTTTGTATTGCTCCTTCTTAAGTCCGAATCCCACAACTATCTCGCACTTTGTATGGTGGTGCCTTTCATTCCGCCTACCGTCCAAAAGCCAAAACAGTCTGAAGGCGCCTAAATACGATGGAGTCGACGCCCGCGGCGCCGCGCTTGACGCTCACGGCCGCCGACGTGAAGAAGCTCATGGACGCGGCTTTGCGCATGCAGCGTGAGGGACAGAAGCACCACCCCAAGTACCAGCAGATTGTAGCCATTCTACGCCAGTACCAGCAGCAGCATCGTCAGCAACGTCAGCAGACTCAGCAGAATCAGATGCCGCAGCCTCCTCTGGACGTGGCCGTCAACCCCTTCATGCAGCACAAGACGACGCTCTTCTCGGACAAACAACTCGAGTATCTGCACAACCAGATCCGCGCCTACAAAGCGCTTTGCCACTCGATGGACGCAGCAATTGCCCAAGCCAAACAACTCAACGGCTCCGGGCTCTTGTCGTCCATGGATCCGTCCAATATGATGGTGACGGGGACGACGTCAGCGCAGCAAAGTCTCCAGCCAATGGACCCACCCGCTCTGGAGCTCCTGACCCCCAAGTGGAAGAGAGCTGCGCGTAATTTACTGTACATTGGCCCCAATTACTTGGACGGAGACCTCATTGGCATCGAGAACAAGGGCAACTTGGCCTTTGGACCCTTCAACATCTGCACGTCGTGGCTCGGGATGAACGACGTGGCGCTCAAGATGCGCTACATGCACACACTGCAGCAGTTCCTGACGTCCAGTCTCGAGAATCTAGAGAGCCACGCAGACCAACTGGACGAGAACGAGCAGCGCACGCTGAGAGATCTGCGTTGTGTATTGCTGCAGCAGAAACTGCGGCGTCATGTGGCCAAAACGCACTCGACGCGGCTGGCGCTGCTGGGGGAACCCTCGGCGGTCGACAGGAAGTCGTTCCGACGTCGGCGTCCGGTGTCCCGTGTGGAACTACAGGGCGACGAGCGCGAGAAGCGCAAAAAGTCGGTCGCCATGGAGAAGAAACGACGTGCAGACCACCAGCTCTATCTGAAGGCTATCCTCAATCACTCGCGCGAGTTCTTCGCGTACCACAAAAATGTCAAAGCACAGGTCAGCAAGTCAGCTAAGGCGGTAAAGGGCCTGATCGATCAGCGTACGTCCAAGGCAGAGCGCGAGGAAGATCGACAGGAGAAGCTTCGTCTCAAGGCACTGAAAGCCAACGATATGGAAGCCTACGGGAAACTTGTGGCCGAGGCCAAGAACGAGCGTTTGACGTATCTGCTGAGCCAGACGAACAGCTATTTGGACAGCATTCGCCAGCTCGTACGTCAGCACAAGCGGAAACACCATGTCGTGGACGAGTATACGGCCCATTACGACGCCCACCACGAAGGGAACAAGGATACAAACGCAGATGATCAGGATGATGATCTGAACTACTTGGAGATTGCGTCCAAGGGGGAGTTACCCCGGCAGCCTCTCATGCTGGTCGGTGGCGACCTGAAGGAATATCAGTTGCGAGGTTTGCAATGGATGGTGTCTTTGTACGACAACCACTTGAACGGAATTCTGGCTGACGAGATGGGCCTGGGTAAGACCATCCAGTCCATTTCACTGCTCACGTACGTGACGGAGGTCAAGCAC
Source organism: Phytophthora cryptogea (assembly GCA_000468175.2). Taxonomy (NCBI): domain Eukaryota; phylum Oomycota; class Peronosporomycetes; order Peronosporales; family Peronosporaceae; genus Phytophthora; species Phytophthora cryptogea. The sequence continues at coordinate 39,409 of KV742863.1, forward strand.
AATCATGGTCCATTCCTAGTCGTCGTGCCGCTGTCGACCTTGTCAAACTGGGTGAACGAGTTTAAGAAGTGGGCACCTGACCTCGTGATTGTTGTGTACAAGGGCCCCCCACAGGTGCGCAAGGAGCTTCACAAACAAGAAATGGCGTCATGCCAATTCAACGTGCTTCTGACAACTTACGAGTACATCATGAAGGACAAGCATGTGCTTCGCAAGTATGACTGGCAGTACATTATTGTCGACGAGGGACATCGCATGAAAAATGCTCAGAGTAAATTCGCCATGACGCTGGGAAGCATGTACACTTCGCGCAACCGACTGTTGTTGACAGGAACGCCGCTGCAGAATAGTCTTCCAGAGCTATGGGCTCTTCTCAACTTCCTGTTGCCGACCATTTTCGAGTCTGTGGACACGTTCGAGCAGTGGTTCAGTAAGCCGTTCGCACAGTTTTCGGGCAATGGCGAGTCGAACGAGCTGTCAGATGAAGAACGCATGCTTATTATCAACCGACTACATCAAGTGCTGCGTCCTTTCCTATTGCGACGAGTAAAAGCGTCAGTGCTTGACCAGCTTCCTGACAAGGTGGAGAAGGTACTTAAGTGTGAGCTTTCCGGATGGCAGAAGATTATGTACCGGCGTATTCAGGAAGGAGGCGCACTGCTTATGGAAACCACGGATGGCGCAGGAAAGAAGAAGGGAAAGACAAAGTACACATCCAAGGGTCTGTCCAACGTCTTGATGCAGCTGCGTAAGGTGTGCAACCACCCGTATCTCTTCCAGACGAACGGGTACCAGATTGACTTCGATATCATTCGTTCGTCGGGTAAGTTCGAATTGCTGGATCGCATGCTGCCGAAGTTAAAGGCTGCAGGCCATCGCGTGCTGATGTTCAGTCAGATGACACAACTGATGCACGTTTTGGAAGACTATTTCAACTACCGTGGCTTCCGCTATCTCCGCTTGGATGGCTCTACGAGTGCAGACGAGCGCGAGCAGCGAATGTTCATGTTCAACGCATCCGACTCGCCATTCTTTATTTTCCTCTTGAGTACGCGTGCTGGTGGCCTTGGTCTCAATCTCGCCACTGCCGATACAGTGATCATCTTCGACAGTGATTGGAATCCTGCTATGGACGCACAAGCTCAAGATCGTGCGCATCGTATCGGCCAAAAGAATGAAGTGCGCGTTTTCAGGCTTGTTACAAATAGTCCCGTAGAGGAAAAAATCCTCTCGCGTGCTACTGACAAGATGAACATGAACAACCTTGTCGTGGAAGCCGGAAAATTTAACAACCGCTCCAAGGAGGCCGAACGACGTGCAATGCTCGAAAGCCTCATCAAAATGGAGCAAGAGGAGGCAGCGCACGCAGCTCATGGTGATGACGAGTCATCGACTGTGCTTCTGGATGACGAAATCAATGAGATGATGGCGCTGACAGACGAGGAACTTGCTTTGTATCACCGTCTTGATGCTGAGCGCAAGGCCCGTGAAGCTAAGGAATGGATGGATTATTGCAAGCAGTATAACATCCCTCACGCTCCTCGCTCACGATTAATGTCAGAGAAGGATGCTCCTGCTTGGCTGCGTGAGGCCAATGAGGTCATGGAACACGACATCGCTACTGGTAAACATGACAAGGATGCCTGGAATTTTGAAATGGAGGCCGTGGCTGGAAAACCGCGCAAGCGCAAGGAAATGTCGTATCGCGACCAGTTCACCGACGCGGAGTTTGTAAAAATGTGCGAGGATGGAATTGATGAGGATGAAATGAAGGCGGCAGTAGCGGAAGAAGCGGCGGCGGCGGTGGCGCCGGCGACAGCGATAAGTCCCAATGAGTCCAATCATGGTAAAAGGAAACGTGACGAGGATGAGGAGTATGTGGATCCTCGTGAAGATGACTTGGTTGACAACCCTAATGACGATGCATCTCGGCGCGAACGCAAGATGCTTTGCTACTACTACCGCAAGGTTTACGATGCTGTGATGAAACTTAAAGACCCAACTGGACGGCCGCGCTCCGACTTGTACCTGGAGAAGCCCTCAGCTATCGACTACCCTGACTACTACACGATTGTGAAGGAGCCGATGGATTTGGCAACCATCAAATATCGCCTCGACCGGTATCACTACGCTTCGCACGAGGAGTTTGAAGGCGATTTTAATCTCATGGTGGGCAACGCACAGCTGTACAATCACCCGGAGTCGCTGGTGGTGTTTGATGCGCTGGAAATCGAAAAGTGCGTGAGCGCGAAGATGAAACCCCTTCATCAGAAGACGATGGAGCAGATTGCAGCTGCCTATGAGAAGGCCAAGAAGGACCATAAGCGCCGTTCCAAGGCACGCAAGGAGAAGAAGCGGCGCCACCACTAGCCGTAAGTCAAGATGCCCACGCCACCTGCATTACTCCAGCCTAATAGGCTTACCGTACAAAATCTATCGACCCCTCTGTTTCAATGTTTCTTGTTTCAATTACGTGAAGTAGCCGGCGTCGATGGCATCCGAGCTCGTACCCTTGCTGTCCAGCACGCCAATGTTCCTGGATGACGGCGCCTCCTTGAATGTCTTGTACGTGCGCTACCGATGCAACAAAAAGTAAGTTCATGTGCCAGTTCTGTGAATCAAAACTCAACACGCACCTCCAGATGTTCGTCAACCGCCATGACAGCGGCCAGATTTCCAAAGCGGTGGCAGTAATTGGGCGCGCTCCAGACCGTGGAGAAGGTCTCTCTGAAGAGCACTTGATAGCCTTCCATACACAATTGGTGGGCACGCGCCATGTGCCGCAGCTTGTTGGTGTGCAGGAACTTCTCGACCACGTCCTCTCCAAAGATGTATCCAGCTCCTCTCGGCGACTACATCATCACAACAACAATACCAATAAAAGAATCGTTAGTCCTCTCACCTCCCACTGGTCTCACTCTCACGTCCTCACCATGTGAAAGCCCAATGTCTTGGCGTCTGGATCGGACCACACAATGTCTGCAAAAATGCCGTCGGGAGGGATCTCCTGGAACCGGTCGAGCATCCGCAACTGGTCCAGATGATGCAGCGCCGGACTCAGTCCTCCATGGAGACAGAGCAGACTGTCGTCAATCAAAGCTCCCAACGGTAGAAAGTCAAAGAGCTCCATAAACGCCTTGTAGATCCTCACGTCTCCGTCGTATTTCTTCATACATTCAATCTGGAAGCCGTACACTTGCGTCGTCTGTCGGGACTCGTGATTCCCTCTCAAGAGGGTCACACGATCCGGATAACTGGCCTTCAGTACACACAGGAGCGAAATGGTCTCGACGCTCATGGCGCCTCTGTCCACAAAGTCCCCCAGGAAGACGTAGCTCGTAGCGGGCGCTTGTCCCGACAGTTTAAACAGCTCCAAGAGGTCGTGGAACTGGCCGTGGATGTCCCCACAAACGGCTACGGGGGACGCCACGTGCACCACGTTGTCGTCCTCCACCAGCAGGTCCTTCACGCGCTCGCATAGCGCCAACACGGCGTTGCCCTCGAGGTGCTCGCCCCGCTGCAGCCGCTCCAAGTGCCGTCCGTAGTGGGTCGCCATGACGAAATGATTGTGACAAATAAAAGCAGGAAAAATGGGATTGTAGCAGTAGTCATAGTTAGGACCACAGTCTAAATCGTCGAGTGGTAAATTAGGTACTGTACCTATATTAGTTAGTGCTTGGAGAATCAAGATGAATAGGATGGGGTAGTACTGTAGTAAAGAAATTGAGGTATTATTACAGTTAGTGAGGTGGCAATTCAACGTGGCGCAACATCTGCGTTTAAACTAAGTTACACATTGCAACTAATGCAAATGGCAGATGGGTTGGAGGCCACCCCTGCCAGTAGATTGCCACTTGGAGGACAATACTCTTTACCTGTGTTCATTTCTGAATTTGACTAGTCCAAGCTACGACACTCGAAGGACCCAAAGTCCTGTGCTGAACCGCAACGGTCGTCAATATTGGCGATGTGGTGTCAACGCTCAGAACGCTCAAGAAACTGTTCGCAGACATGAAAGAAAGCCGACAGGACTACGAGACCGTTCGCTTGCATTTGAAAGAAATCTGCAAAGACATCGATAAGTTGTCAAACCCCGCAAACGGTACAAGGTGAATCCCAGGAATTACTCGAGGACTACCGAGGCAAGCCGCGTTATCGGCAGCTGCGAACTTGACCGCATCGAGAAAGAAATCAATCAATAGGCTCTTCCAATCGATCAACCTCGATACAGCTGCACGTGTGGGCAAAATTGAGGAAAGGACGCAGCAATGGGAGGCTAACCATGGAGACCCACCAGATGCTCCGTGCTCTGCAAGCAGGTCAGCCCAACAGCGTACGTGTGCATGGCTCTCGACCCGAAACCAGCCGAAAAGGATCAAACAACGCATAAAACCTCGGATATTACAAAGGGAGTTGCCTCCTACGCTTGAGAGAGTATCCAGGACCAGTATGCCACCGTGGTTTATTGCAGCACAACACGTGGAGTTCGATCAGAAAGCTTTTGGAGTTGGATCGTATGGGTCTGTGCTTTGCACCGCGCTGTTAAAGTGGTGGTTAAATAGCTTCTCTCTTGGAATCACGAGATGGCCAACCGCTCATGCGCCAAGGAGAATTTTGAGCGAGAGATATCCACTTGGCACCTCATGGATCACCCACACGTCCTCCGAAAGCTTGGCGCGTGTCACTTGGCCTCTCCGCCATTTATCGTCTGCGAGGATGCCACCAACGGCGACTTGACAGCCTACTTAGCTCGGTCCAAGTCGAATAAGCGACGTGTGTGGCGTCTTTTATATGGTGCTGCACTTGGGCTTCAGCATATTCACCAGAAACGGATTGTCCACGGGAATCTAAAACTTTCCAACATTCTCGTTGATGCTGATGGTAAAGCCAAGATCTCGGATTTTGGGCTTCGTGTTGTGCGAGGGATGGTGGGTGAATCCATGCCAACTCTACGACAGAGTCATTTTGTAGAGAGGTGGCGAGCACTCGAGTGCTCAAATGGTGAAATCTCCTTTGCGTCGGATGTGTATTCGTTTCGATCTGCATCGTTGAAGCGCTGACTGGAAAACAAGTTGGCAGCGGGATTCCTGACAACTCCAAAGACTTGAGAGATGACGCGCGCACACTTGTGCTCTCCATGATGAAAGACGATCCTAACGAGAGGATCCCAGTTTCGCAAGTTGTTAAATGGCTTGAAGTGTTTGCACATGTTGAACGGATGGGCACAAGTGTAATGAAAGCTACTCATAATTCTGGGAATCAACAACGGCCCTTTCGTTGTATTTTCATGTCTTTCCTGTTCTGGGCGAACTACATCAGATAGCATTCCCAATCTGGCGAAAAGGGACTTCGAAACAAAACCGAGAAGGACAACTCAAGTAAAGGCCACAAAAGTACCAGAAAATATGGCTTCTGAAGCTCTTGCACATGGTACCTGAAGTTGAGTCCGCCGCAATCCAGCAGAAACTTACCCTGCTTAAACGCCCCAAGGCTCCAGGCGACAGAAGTTACGTTGTGGATGACTGGGTGCGCTGTGAGCCTAAAGGCGGCACTGGTTACTATGCGCTGGAGATTGCAAAGTTCAAAAAGCACATGCAGCCCGTGAAATTCGCGCTCAACTGCAGATCTTGCAACTTGGAGGTGAGGAACGGCCTATTTCACGGAGTTGAGCGACCACGGAATTGCCGAGTGTGTGGTGAGTTATTTTGCAGCGCATGCCTCAGTAGTGTTCCCTTACGGGACACCCTTGGATTTGTTAAGGACCGGAATTGGTGTGATGAATGTAAAAAAAAATTAAAGGAGGAGAAGTTCGCTACAGCTGATGACGTGTTCCACAAGCGCAATGAACGGATCGCGTGGTTCCATGAGACGATCGCTCAAAAGCGTGACGAAGTGGCTCTAGAAGCGCTCACTAACACTGGACTGTACCTCGAAATGTACAAATGCACATACCAGACTGAAGATGTTGCTATCTCGATGCTACCAGGGTCTAGGTGCCGACTCGTTTCTCAACAACGTCGTTCAAGCTGCAAAACTGGATCATCCTCGAATTGTCAAGTTTCTCGGAGTTGCATGGAACTCGCTTGATGATCTTTGTGCGGTGTGCGAGGTTGTCAATGGCGGAAGTCTTCGTACGCTGCTATCAAAACGAAAGGAAAGTCGTCGCTCAAAAGGCTTCAGCAAGTTTAAAGTCCACATTGCTCTACAGGTCGCACAAGTAATTGCCTTCATGCACTCGCTTCACATTGAGCACAACGACATTCGGCCGGAAAATATCATGCTGACCGACAAACTCAATGCGAAACTTGCCGGATTTCACCGCAACCCGACAGTAAAATTTCGGAAAAGTGCTGACATTTAGCTGGCTGAGGCGCATGGTGGTTATCCAGACGACGGAACGCTGCCGTGGAAATCGCCCGAACTTCTTCAAGGCCCGTCATTTTTTCTTACGGAGTTTGGAAAAGCAGACATGTTCGCATTTGGCGTGCTGCTGTCAGAACTTGACATGCATGAGTTGAAGTACAGCTCTGGTGCAATCCCCAACAAAATTCAAGGCGGCGATGCTTTTCGCTTAAAAATGAATGGCAAGATGGAACCACAATTTTCTGACGAAAAGACTCGAGCCCACCATGACAGGTTCATTGGTTCAATGGCTGAAGTCGTCACTGCTCTAGCCAGGGCATGTGTCTGTATTAGCCCAAGCTCTCGACCTACCGCTGCAAACGCTGTTTCTACGTTGGACCGTGCGTTGAGAATGCCATGAAACTGAAATCTCATGACGCACTACTATGATCGATGGGTAGGAACTTGCTCACTGGCGAATATCTTTTCACAAACTCACAACCATGACGTACTATGCTTTTTTTTCTTTTTAAAGTCTACGACAAGAGCAACTTACAATTGGGGGAATTTGTTTTTTTGTTGCCTCGGACCACAAGCACTCAACACTGGCAGCTCGGATAGTCGAAGATAAAAGCCATTACGCATTCGAGTGCGTATCCAGTGCACTCTTCATCTCTCGTTGCATGAGGCATGGTGTAGGGTGGAGACTCCTCTAGCCCAAGTTATCTTTTCACCCCACTGTACTCTCTTTCCATTCTCCAATTCACCAACTCGATGCAAGAGCTCGAGTACTGGACCACCTGACAACTACCGTGCAGATATTCTCTCGGCGCCATGGTGATGGTGCTGAAGCCGATGACGGCGGTCCTCGCGGTCCTGCTTGCGGGTTTCGTGTTGGCTTCTGACGATCAAACTCAAC